>JAPMOQ010058975.1:2887205-3020846 GCA_026543055.1 Argiope trifasciata
CACACACACACACACACACACACACACACACACACACACACACACACTTCTAAGCCTAATCTGAACTCTGTTGGTAAAAAATCTGGAGTCTTACTTATCTTTGACTGGATTTGGGTTAAGCTTTTTGGTGCGAAACTTAATTTTTAATAAAAATAAATAACTAAATAAAAATTAAAAAAAAAAAACAGAATGAACCGGAATTAAAAGTAGCCTACTTTCTTTCGCACTGAAAATTACATCAAGGCATTTCAAGTCTGAAAATTCCATTTATTTGTTTCGTGTCTGAAAATAGAATTTATTCATTTTATTTCGAAATAAAATCGCACTATTTTTGTCAACGAAAATAGAAATTTGACTTCTAAATTTCTTCGCAAGCAAAATATGAAAGCAATTCAGCTATTGTAAATGAATTTTTTTCAGTGCTACTAAGAAATCTTTTGTATAAATTCATGAATGCCTGTATGATTTATATTAAAATCTATTCCCTTCTTGTATTATTTTGGTACTATTGAATTGTATCAAATAATCAAATAATTATTTCTCGCCTCACAGAGTCGTACTAAAGTTTTATTATCTTAAAATTCAGTTAAGAACGAAAATGAAACGTTTAGAAACCGAACATAATTTAAAATATACCAGTCAACGACGGGAAAATGTTGCTATATAACGTATCTTTGGAAGCAATTTCAAATTTCTCTACCCGATATCTATTTACATATTCTATCAAATAAACGCATATTAAATTTGCAGTATTGCTGTTTCAGCTGGATTTTGACTTTGTTGATATTTTTCTTATAGATTTGTTGCAGAATAAATTTCAAAATGTAAAGAGCATGACTGTTTCTTGTTAACAATATAATATTTTCTATAGTATACAAATTTTCATTTCAGCATATATTTTCAGCCATGTATACTTTTTCTGTACGAATTAATAGGACGGGATAAATAGACTTTTGCGAATATATTTCCAGAAGTAACAATATTAAAAACGTGCTAAACGAAAAATCTTTTTATTTCTATTTTTTAATACATTTGTAAGTTGTTTGAGAATAATGAAAGCTTATTGTACCATTATATTGAAATACAGATCTGTAAAGAAAGTTCTAATTTAATAGAAACATCTTTCTTACTTTTCACACATTTCAAAACAATTCAACCTCAGATAGATAATGCCTCGGATCACGTATTATTCGCTTTACGAACAAATATTTTTCTCGGGGACCAATTCTCGGAACACATTACATCTATACCATTCAAAACAACAGCATTAGGTTTTTAACATTATCCACTTAGGCGGTTAACTCTCACCACTCAGGTATAGAGAAATCAAATTAAGTTTCCCTTTTACGTTTAATCCGCTTAGTGTTACGTTTAATCTTTTTATGACAAATTAAATGGTTTCCAATAATTCGTTCCAAATTTCATTCTATTCTTTATAAGTGATACTCTTGGGCTCAAGATTAATTTTATTGTTTAAATAAGCAATAGTTCTGGGAACCAGGAGCGTATTGGCTCATTTTATATTCATTGTCATGAAACAAATTGTTTCAGCTTAGGAACGGAATGTAGGGACAAGTTATGAACTGATGTTGAATTACTTTGAAAACAAAATATTTCGTATTCTCTTTTATCATAACAATATCAGATACTCTCTTCTGTAATTAGTTTGCTTTTTTTTCAATCCGTATCATAGATGCCTTGGGATTTACGAAACGTTTCCATCTTTTAAACATTTAATATTCTTTGTTGCTACTTATTCCATGGAAAAAAGAAACGATAAGGAATTTAAAAAAAGTTTAAAGTCTAATTATAAGGATAAAAAATAAAGCTTGGACAAATATGATTTTATCTTGATTGTGTAAAATATTTGTGCGATAAAAATATTTAATGCGTGGTACGCGTGTGAATTTTATCATCTCTGCTGTTTTGATTTTTTTTCGAACTACTTCTAACGAAATATTAGGTAAATAATTTTTTTTTATTATACTAAAGCATTTGTCTGGCGAACAAAAATTCACTAATTTCTGAAATTTTTTCAGTGAATCTTCTTTGAAAACAGTCCAAATATTGATAAGAAAATTTTATATTTATTTGCCTTATGACTCACTCTTGTGTACAAGTAAAGTAAAAAAATGCATGTTGTTACATATTTTGTAGAATGAATAAATATATATTTTTTTTATAAAATTGAATTTAGCATGCTAGTTCTGTCACAGGCGAACAGAAGCAATAAAATTACTTTTATAAGGAAAACACTTTAGAGTATTTGAAAATGTTAATGAAATTTACGTAGCGCTGTAAAATGTATGAAGATAGCAGAAAAACATCTTACTAAAGACGTGGATGCCAAAGAACTATAAACAAGTATTATATTCTAGAAGAAAATATATTTATATGCATTCAACATTCCATTTCGCATTTACCGATATTTTTCTATTCAGGTGCATGACATCATTATGTAGATTCAACCACTAGCTCAAAGGGAAGAGCAATGATCAGACGAACAAGTAGCAATAATTTTAATTTTAGTTTAATGATCTATTACAACGGATCATTCTTTCATCTCATATCAGGTTTTCTGAAGATGTTTATAAGAAGACATATTTCCAACTTAATTGTTATATATATTCTATAGAAAAGTCTATGTAAAATGTTTGTCTATTGCCAAATATATTACTTACAACTGATTCTTTAGAACTGACAGAAAAAAGAATATAAATCTTGAGAGATGTAAATAATTGTTAAATATGCATGTTAGCAAGAAAACGCATCGCAAAGAGCTCAGTAGGTAATTTTGCTAAGAAGATATGTCATCAATAATAGAGATAATCACCAAATTTTGAACCTGATTCCTCGAACAGTTGTCTGTTGATCTGTACTTTCGCATGTATATATATACACAATGACTTAAATTGCTGGTGTCCAGCCATAGGAGTAACGCTCCTTCTCCGTGATCTGGGCGTTCCGGTTCAGGCATGGTTCTTCTTCTTCTGTGCTTTACATGTGAGGTGTGTGAATGGGCACCCCGGTGAAAAAGGGTTGTGCAAGCGAATGTGACGCTTGAAGTACTAAGTCGTATCGTAACCCCTAATGAAAAAACAAGAGACACTCATTCGACTTGTGCCATAAGTCATAACATGACATAAATTAGTGGAAAAAGGGACTATTAGAAATACTTCAGGCTTGTTTAGTTTAGAGCTGATTTAGTAAAAGCATTTTAAAAAATTATTTTTATGTAGTAAAAACATTTTTAAGTCATTTTTATATAATAAAAACACTCGGAATATAACTTTGTCAGAAATAATTTATTGATCTAATTTTTTTGTAATTATTTCTCCTTTTTTCTTTTCTTTTCTTAGGAATATCATTTGGCTCGTTTTATTCATTCTTTGGTTTTCTTATTCTTCAAAGAAAAAGTAACGAGATTTTTCTTCTTCTGAAAACAAAGATTCAATGTAAAAAATTAAAAAGCCAGAAAAGAATAGATAACAAAAAACTGCCAAATAGATTTTGAGGCCTCTCTAATGCTACGAGGCTACCGCCTCCAATACCCATGTGAAAAACCGCCAGTAGATGTTAAATTATCTAAAATCAGCTGATAAGGTATGCAACATAACATCCGTTTTTCCGTCATGTGTGAAGCTAAATAGTTGGTTAAAGTCTTTTAATGGTTCAAAAACCAAATATCATTGATTTAGACATTGATTAGTTTTCTCTGAGACTCCTGGGAAAAATATGTATGTTCAGAGCTGAAACTATTTAAGCAATTAATTATCTTTTTACAAAAAACACTCCCTCCCCTTGAATCATTTGAAAATTTGTTTAAGACATCGAATAACAACATATCAGAAAGGTTTACATTTCACATCTACCTTTAACTAATATGGTGTATAATTTCTGAACAACGATTTAATCAAAGCATTCTCAATAACAATAAGCAACAATGAATAATGAAATTAAATTATTTGCTCAATATAATAATGTTTAAGAAACTAAAATAGAGATAAATATGTGTACATAGAAAAAATGTATTAAATTTAAGAAGATGCATTTGTAATTTTTCTTTATATAATTATAAAGATTTCAATAAGATATAAAAATGTAAAACATAAATTCCATAATCAGAAAATAAAAGTTAAACACCATAAATTGATAAAAAAAATTTAACATTACATCTGGCTGTCTAATATATTTCAAAAGTATTTCATAAAAATAATAAGTATGAACATTAATTTGTTATTTTAATTTTTTTTCAATGAATAAAGCACGTGAATTCTTAAAAGTATATACAAATTAATTAAATGAACATAACTTAAAGATTTTTTAGGGAAAAATTTGAAGAAAAAAATTCAGCTGTTCTCAATTTAATATAAAATAAGTAACTTAAACATAAAAATATTAAAATGTAACACTTTTATTTGTTTTCTAACATAACTTTTTTTTTATTTCTATGCCTTTTTTACAGACTGGACAAGTAAATTTTTAATTAAATTTAAAAAAACAAATTCTGAGCTATAATATTTTTACTCAAATCACAAACATGAACTCTCTTTTTATACACATGTTTATGAATAATTTTCTTTAAAACTTGCATCAAAGGAGTATTTATATTTTTTAATGAAGAGATTATAGAAGAATGAAGATAAATGTTGATTTCAGGAGTGTGAAATGAATTCTGAAGTTATATTAAAAAACACTTAAAGCCGCTTATTAGTTGCATTATTGGAGATCTCTGAAATTACAGACAGACAACAAAACTTAATTAATCAAATGGTTTAAAAAATCCAATGAACATTTTTTACCTTTCTTTTTTAAGTGGAATTTAATTCTATAAAAACAAACAATCATATATAACTACGAAATATTTGAACCTGTTTTTATTATGTCTCAAAATACAAAACATTTTATGGAAGAATGTTTTTTTATGATTTAAAGAAATATCCCCATGCGAAAAAGAAACTCTAAAGGATTTATTGATTCAAGTCTGCTCAAGTAAATACGCAATTGATTAAAATTTGAAAAAAATGTTGTCTTTCTGATTAGATTAAATTCAATTTAGTCGAGCCTTTTGGATTTGAATTTTTCGAACTTTTTGATTGATTGATTTCATTTTTTTAAATTCCCGACAATTTTAAGATATTTGGCCATGATAAGAAAGTTGGAAATTATTTTTGGCATATTTGGAAGTTTTGGCATATGAAGTGGTGGGGACACCTATTATGAAAGAATCACCAGTAAACAATTTTATATAGTATTAAAAATGTAGCAGTGATTAATTAAAGTGCACTGTTTATAATTTTTTTTGTCAAAGAATGCTATTTGAAAGAATGTGATAGCTAAAGGTTTATAATAATACCTGATGGCATCTTGATTTTTGCTATTGCGTCACATGTGAGCCTTTTGTATAAAATATGATAAAATAATTCATCACGAATTTTTATTTTATTTTCTACTCTTACATTTTTAATTCTAATTTTAAAATTATTAAATATTTAGTTCTTAAATTTTTAATTCTAATTTTAAAATTATTAAATATTTAGTTCTTAAATTTTTAATTTCAATTTTAAAATTCTTAAATTTTTAATTCTTGAATATTTAGTTCTTAATTTTTTCTTCTAGTTTTTAAATTCTTAAATTTTTAAAATTACATCAATACTGTTTATTTAGTACAAGTTAAAACAAGATATTAAAGTATTAAAAATATCAAATTTCCTTAATTTAAGCTGAATCTTCTCAGTAAATTCTTAGAGTAAAAGTCTCAGGAGAACTCTCGAATGCATGTGAGCAATTCGAACATTGCAAATAAATTCAACTATTGAGTTCTCTGGAATTAGCGATTTGATCTCTTTTTTTCTCAAGTAAATATTCATTTTCTGATGTGGAGAGTCTGGATTATACCTATAGAACAAAAAATATCAAATATCTGCATCAGATATTCAGCAACCAGTGATTATTAGTCACATGCTTTTGTTTTCTCAAATATGAAGTACAGACAAAGTGTTGTATTTATCAAAATCTCGTGATTTTAATGAATCTCTTCGCTTCAGACCTCTTGGAGTTCTTATTTTTTTGCTTTATATCTGTCCTTTTGTCTCTCCTCTTGTGGACAAGATAACTTAAGAACGCTTTTAGGCTAGACGGCTAGAACTTACTATCAAATTTGTAGATTTATTCCACATTTTGAACGAAATCCATTCAGAGAAATTTTGTTTATCTAGGTGTTGTATAAATAAGATAGATAGCTACAAAACATCAAAGGCTGGATAAATAAAATTTGATAAATAGATTTAGCATGTAAAATACAAAACCTAATCAAATTTTGAATCAAATCTGTCAATCTGTGCTTTTGCAAGACTATAAATGCAATAAATCCTTACAAAACTTAAATCAATGAAATTCAGAATGTTATCGACAACGTCTGTAGTTTCATGTCATATTATATCGTACAATCAGTAGTCAAAAATTCGTCTAAAACATATATTTTCACCATAAATTGAATAAGAATACAAGATTCATTTCAAAGATTACATTTGAGGTTTATCCAAGGTCCATAATTTTATAAGGCGTTGGAGGGGCTTTAAAAATTAATTGAAGGATATGTGAGGCAGTTTTGGTGCAGTCACTCTCGCTGATGTGAAGTTTTTTTAAAAAACAAACAAACAAACGTCAAGTCTATTCTTCTTTAAGGATGGATCTTTTTGATTATCCTAAAAGTTAGAAATTTGAATGAATCTGATTATCAAGACCTACATCAAGATTTCTTTTTCACGTTTTGAATTTATGTATTTTCACTGAGGAAATATTTTGAATTCTTAAGAGTATTAAATTAGTATGAAAAGTCATGAAAGAAAGAGAAATAAATATCAGTACCGAGCTTTAAAGTCCTGTTATTTTTGGATTTGCAATAAAATGAAAAAAAAAAATGTTGAATCTTTTTTCACGAATCTGAACTAATTTTAATTAAATTTGTAATTAACTGCATTCACCTTTTATTTTAGGTGAATAGTCTTGAAAATTGCAGACACTGATGTACTTTACTTCGTGTTTTGAGAGAACGATAATTTGGATACTAAAACACTTCTTTCCAGTAGAATTTTTTCGCTTTCTGCAATAGGTTTGGAACAAAATCTTTAATTCCCAAGATTCTTTAATAAAGAATTACTGTTATTCCCTGATGATGACAAATGGCAACTTAGCGATAGGTATACATTACTTTCCTAACTGTCGTGTTATTACTCTGAAACCTGTGAACATAACTTAGATATGAATGTTTGAAAGAGCTGTGCAAAATGAAATTTATAGGGTTTCCCATTTTAGGATCTTTCCATTATTTTGCACAAAACGTTTTCTAATTAATAATCTGTTTAGTAAAATTCTTCGTGATGTTTCAAAGCTGAGTTTAGAGCTACTTCTTGCATACAGCCACCACTGAGCATAGCAGTATCGATAGGTGATTTGAAAAAAAAAGATTTTAGTGTTACTGACTTCCAATGACGTCCTCTGCATCGTTGCTTAATGAAATCCGTTTAAATTCAATTTCAAGTAAAGAAGCACAAATTTAAGTCAATTTTAAAATTATAAATTGAAATATGAAACGCTGCATTTGTGTTTTTTCAAAATGAAATTTACGAAGATGAAAGCGTTGCCATCAACTCAAAAAGATTTTCTTCTTCCAGCTCGATACTTAAATGAGTTTACTTCGAATTTTATTAAAATTTAGAAAATTGTTTTAATGAAGCTTTGGGACAAACTCATGATTTAATCTTTGATTTAGTTACTTTTTCTGGTAATTTTGATGATACTGCATTGCGAAATTAAAAAGTAAAAATTTAAGATCTCTTCAAGATATCAGTTTTCAATATTAGATCATTTTTTAAAGAATTTGTGGAAGATAGAGCGAAGTGCATTCAATAGAGATATATTAAATTAAATAATAATTATAATGACAAACGACTGAAATAATTGCAAACTGACATTAAACAAAATGGAAGTGTTTCCGAAGCTTTACATTTGCTCCCGTCCCCTCATGTGTTATGAGAATACTGCTAAAAGCGGAGATGACAGAACGGAAAGCGGTTTCAAGTGCCAATCAATGATCCCCTTTTCAGTCTTCTAAAACAACGTTTCTAAAATGTTTGTCTCTCGTGCTCCTTTGTAGAATTAAAAAATTAAATCAAAAATGAGTTTCTGTATTTTTTTTCATAAAAAAATTGCTGATTTCAAATACTTAAAGCTAGAAAGGAGTAGGAAAATGAAGTATTTAGTAAAGGAAGCATTTGTAATGTCTATTTTAAAACTTATGTTACTAGCTTGAATAAATGTTCAATTTGTTGATCGTGACTCAAAATGATATCATGTTAAATAATGTTAAGGACACAAAGACGTGATGTCTTATTTTAGAAGCTTAGATGTAAAAATATTTAAGAGGATCATATTTATTTAAATGATATCAACAAATTTTAGCACAGAAATATCCTAAATTGAATGTACCGATATAAATAATTTATGTTTATTCAATTATGAACATTCAATACACTTCAGAAAAATATTATAATTCCGAAAAATAAAACAAAACTTTTTATTCGTAATTGTATAAGTAATATTAAGCTTTCCTTAAAAATTATTTATATCAGAAACGAGGATTGTTTTGAAATGCCCATGATTTATACTGTATATAATGTAGCTGATTGTGCATCCAAGTATTGTTAGAAGAATGCAACTTTGCATAGATTTAGAAGATGCTCATTTTGAATCAGCTTTCTAAACATTTCAATAGATGCATTCTTTCACAATTTTTCAAAATTTAAAAGGAGTGAATAAGTCTATTATCATTTTATCATTAAGCTGTTTTAATAAGCAATTGTGTTAAACGCATTATCTCAAAAATGCTGCAGAGAAGATTCGTACAAACACCAGTTTGAAGAATGAAAAAATTGTTTCAAGTTAATAATTTTATTTTTTAATATCTTTGTGAATTTGGTCCATAGAAACGTGAAACTTTGTGCTTGAATCGACGAGTATATAAAAAAAAGGACGGATTGATACTTCACATTATGAAAACTACGTAAAAAATCATTTTTAACCCTTTATTACATATTTCACAAAAGAAAAGTATATTTGTACAATTACTAATCTAATTCAATGACATTTTACTAAGTGAAAGCATAATTTTAGATGCAATAATTAAGGAAATAAATGCTTGTTCCACTCTTTTGGGCTAAGCTGTACATGTTAGAAAGGAAGTATCAGAAATCTTGATGCTAATGATTTAATTTTGCCTTTATGCATTTTTTTATTTTTCATTGATTTAACCCTTTCTAAGGTCATGGGAAGTACGCTTAATACCAAATTCATCCACTTTTGAAATGAAATCATATAGGGTGACTTGAGCTCTGACAGATTTTTTGCTGTATTCCAGATACTTCAGCGTCTTATCTCACACAAAATAATGTGCCTTGATATGCTACTTAGTTATTAATCAAGCAAAAATTAATAAACCGGATTAAAATTATCTGATAGATTAATTTAATCACTTTTCTTATGTCATCCTCAATTCTAAAAATATTTAAATATACCATGACAAGAAAAAAATAACCTCTTAAAGGATTAACTAATAATTAGCTTATTTCCCAGAATCACTGTAAACTTTTATAACCAGAAAAGAGAATGTTGTATTCGTTGCTGGTCTTTTTTATTCTTTCATTCGCGTATGGTAATCCTCTCGCCCTTTGTATAAATCTTTCTTCATATGTTTTTATTTGCATATAAAATGTAGATTTCCCGAGTGTTTTTTGATAAAATAAAATAATATAATTCTTTAAAAATCAGATTTTTTTTGGAAAAGAGGATTAGTAAATGGAGACATTATTAAAATATAATGTATTTAAAGCATTATCTATAAATGGCCTAAATACGTGATAATTTGTTTTAGAATGGTAAATTATACTTACTCGGTTATGCATACAATGTGCCCCATAAAAGGGAATCAAGCTTTTGTTTCCGTAAATATTACACCTAGAGATGTATTAATTACATAACTTTCTTACATAATGTGGGTAATTGTATGAAAACATTTTAGCTTCTGTAAAAGGCGAAATTAAAAAGAATTTTATACAGACCACTGTAGTAAAAGAGTGTCAAATATTAAAATAGATAAAACTATGCTTTTTTTTTATTGAAAATGAAAAATGAAAAATTTTGATGAAATCCTTTATTTCAGAAATACAAATGTATCAATTGCCAAAAAACTGTCAGATGTAATTATTTATACAGTAGTACATAATTTAATTAGCATGACTGCATAGAACTAAGTTAATCATGCATAATTTTGCTCATTTCGATCAGTTATAACATCAACTTTCTTTTGAAGGGAAGGGAAACTGAAATATTTAGATATATCAGAAAATGCTAGAATGCCGAGCAAGAAAAGAAAACTATTTGTTTGCACTTGTGAGCTTTAAAATAGAATGTCATATTTCAGTAACAAGGAACGTTTGGTTATATTGATGATTTGTGCTGTCTGTAATCATGTTACCGACCAATTTATAAAATACAAATGCCGTTTTTTGAATTTCCAGCATCCGTTTTAGAAAGTGTGTTTACTGAACACTTTATATTTTATTGGAAACTTGATGATTCTTATTCCTACGAAGAAGAACGGAAATGATAAGGAGTTAAGCATGTAATGCAGAAATTGATGTTTTAATTTACTCTCGCTCTAACAGTCAAATTAGAACGCACTCAATATTACAATACCAACTATGCAGAGAATATTTCGATGCAATAAAATAATAGTGGAATCCTTATTCGCGGAATCCAAAGATTCATGCAACAGTTATATGGATAACAAAATTTTACAGATGAGACTACCTTAAGTAAAATCAAAATCTTCTGTTCAAAGAAATGCAATTTAGGCTCACAAATGTTGCTTTAATTAAGAGAGAAACATTAATCTTCAATAAAATTACTTTTAAAAAGGTAAAAGGTCATTCTTCGTTCAAGAAATTCATCATTAGTGAATAATTTCTATAAATGTGTAGGGTAACATTTATAGAAACAGTTAGCTGAAGGGTCACCAATTTATTCAGTAGTTTTTATTGGCATCATCTCTAAACTAAAGTATGGAATGACTTCGGAAGCATACACTCTATAGATCTTTGCTGAGGAATTCCAGGTGTTCATTCTGAAATCCTTTTAAGTACTTCAATTAACATATAATGCAACCATTTTTGAAATCAATGAAATTTAATAATTGTATTTTTATTTCATATTTCTTCCCTTTTAATATTTGTGATTTGCATAATATCACTGAAAATAACGAAGAAAGGCTCGCTCAAACATCGGTCAGCAAAATGGAAAAGTGATAAAGTCATTAAATTTCTTTTTAATATCTCTGCAATTTTTACAGATATAAGCATGAAAATCTGGATTCTTATAGATAAAGAAGAAAGGAAAACATTTTAATGAAATTTGTCGATATAAAAGTCATATAAAAATTTAATTTTTATAATTTTCTTCACAATTCCCCTTTATAGAAGCAGAAGTATTTTCAGGCATTTGAGTATCGTATTTAACGAAACTTTGTAATTAAAAACAAATGTCTAATTGCAATAGTTTTGGAAACAAGTGCCTGCTTCACTTTTTAAACACACCTCGTATAATAACTCACGAACTGACTAGACAAGTGTTGAACTTCCACATAAAGCTTTATTCACAACACAATAGTGAAGATACTCTTGTCACCCAAGAATAGAATTAAATTTCAAGTGACGAACTATAATTAGATTTCCATGCATTTTGATTTAACTTCTTAAACTTTATTGAAATAGAAAGTTCCTAGATTAAAATTTCCTTAGAACGTGAATCAGTAGATAAATCACATCTTCAGTTATAAGCAAGTGTCGCTCATAAAATTCTTTTCTTTTCTTCTTTTTTCCTTTTCCCCCTTAGAAACATAGAAACATGCTTCTTAGGGTTCTTGTTCTTATAAAAACTCAAGAATGGAATTCGGCATACCTTTTTAATTTTATGAAATAAGTGCAGATACCAGTTCAAGCTCCATAAAATTGATTTCCTGTTTTCAATCCTCTACTAGATTTGCCGGAAGCCATTCCTCTGACTCTTTGCTCAGGTTTCAAATTATAGGGTATATTACATCCGGTTTAGTTGAGCATATCCCCATAAGTTTGGCAGTAATTTTAAAGGAAAGATTTCAAGTACTTTTTAAAGAAAGTTGACTGAAATTTTGATATCGATTTTTAGATTAAATAAATTATTTAGTCGAAAAAGAACATGCTTGAATTTTACAAACGTTTCTCTGAAGAATTTTATTTCTTTAAATTATCTGTCATAAAGATAATTAGTTTCATAAATATTGAAAAAATGCTCATAATTATGTTCAACTCATCACGAATATTTCTTCAGAGTTCAGTTTTATGAATAAATTTTTTTTATCTGAAGTTTAAATCGTGATTTTAAATAAGTTCATTTTGGGACACACAACTAAACAGGAGTACACAAATATTTAAAAATTATTTTTTAATGAGGCGAAATGAATAATTAAGAAATATCAATACTTAATTTATTTTTCTTTCTATCATTAAATGGATTTTCTTATACTGTCATGATCCTTTTAAATTAACTATTTAAGGTAAGGGAGAATTCAGCAAATTGCTTCATTTATATTATTCTATTTTAACCATGCAAGCTTCAGTACGATCTTAAACACATTTTGATACAGAAAAAATCCTTAGAATCCTTATTATTAAAATACAACATAACCTAAACACACTTTGGAATGAAATTTTAGCCGTGTGCGCAAAAGTCTCATTGGACTCTTTGGTACGGTGTACGGAATCAGCGGTGACTCGTACTCAGCAATATGATGCTGCTGAAGGCCGCCATTTTGAACAGTAATCACATTTATATCGGAAAATGCATTCATGTTTCAAATTGAACTTTTAAGATTTTCATTTCCAGCAATTGAACCTTGCAGAACGGAACATAAATTTTCTATGACGGTTCAAAGTGTATATGCATTTTTTGACTCATCCTGTATATACTCTTCTAAATATTTAAAAGCAGACAAAAACTTTAGATGTAAATGAAAACAGTATCTGAAAAATCGATGTTAATAAAATATTCATTGCTATTCAAACATGATTATTACTACTCTATTCATACTTTTTATAGTGTTAAATTAAGGTTTTAATTAATTTAATTAAACTGCAAGTATTTAAGGATTTGATCAACATGTTAAGAAAATTCTAAAACATATTTTACTCCGAAAAAATTCTAGATTCTTCACAAAAGCGATTCCACTTCTATTTCTTTTTTAGTGAATACAAGTTTATAAAAAAAAGCAGTTTTTTACTTAAGCCTTTAATGGAATTTACGAAACAGTTTAGATGGTTCAGTAAAGGAGATCTTAAAAAGCTTACGTGATCTTCCAAAATAGAAATAACTATCTCCCTCGTTTATTTTGGAATCAAATGATAATTGGTTTACAGACAAATCGCTTTCGCAATACTTTTATTGGACAACATTCTTGCTCTTTTTATTGGAAACATCTTAATTGTTTTTCATTGCATGATTCTGAATTGATATTTAATTTATTTGAATACTTTGATCAATTTCGATATCTCATTAACGCTTACAAAACTTTAATTTAATCAGCATTTTGTAAGGGACGATAAATTTCTAGAAAAAAAGCATAAAATGTTTTATTTTCAGAAACAACTATATGTAACAATTTTTACTGTTTTTACATTCGACTTATTTTATATATGTAAATACGAAACTTCATATCGATATTTTATTCATTTGATATACTTATATTTTGAAATTTGGCTCAGTTTTGTGTTTTTGATGGCAACTTAATTATGACGATGGAAACAGTTAAGCATGTTCATGGAAGCATTTTAATGAAAATTATCCGTTTCATTCAAGATATTTAGAAACGAGCCGGCGTCATGGCATAGGGATAACTTGTCTTCCTCGTGATCCGGAAGTCCCGGTTCGGGCATGGTTGCTCTTCTGTGCTATGTCTGAGAGGTGTGTGAATGTGCCTCCCTGTAAAAAGGGGTTGTGCAAACGGATGTGTTAAGTCGTGATCTTGGCCCTAGTTAGCGCTACTGAAAAAACTTGTCAAAGTGTCGTAAGTAACAACAGAAACTAGAAGATAGGGGAATTTTCATTTGAGACCAAAAGTATGTTTACTCTATTATATCTATACTTATAATAAAGCTCAATGTGTGTGTGTGTTGGCGCTCTACAGGCCAGACCGTTGGACCTACAGCTACCAAATTTGGTACATGTATACCTTGGAGGTCCGGAATGTGCACCTCGGAGTCCTTTTTTCGAATTTTTAATTAGAATTTGAATTAATTAAAATTTAAGCGAAATTTCGACGTTTTTCCGCTATAACTTCCGAAAATATGATCGCATAAACTTGATTTTTACAACAATTTAAAGATTAAAAACTTAGCCTTCTAATGGTATCAGTGTTTTGATGTATAACTTAAGCTTCTATTTTTAACGAATTTTTAAAGAAATATTTTAACCATGTTTTTTTTATCACGTGACTGGATAAAATAAAAGAAAACAATGACGGAATTTCAAATAAAAAAAAGTTATCATCCCAAAATAAATCTAAAGAAATGCAACTTTTAGCACGTGACTGGATAAAATAAAAGAAACATAAAATGTGATATTTTCTTTAAAAAATAAATGCAAAGCAAAGGTTTCTACAATCGTTTGCAATATCTAAATGATTAACTCAATAAATCTTCTTTATTTACGGTAAACCTGATTGAATTTAGACAGGATATGCATTGAAATCTCGACTTAATGGCATATTTCTAAAATCGTTTGCAATATCTGTATCATTAATTTAATACTTTTTCCCTTTCTCGCTTTTTTTTAAAAAAACATATTTAATATTTTGGCAACATCATCGAATTTTTTTTTTTAATATTTTGGAAGCATAACCGATGGTTCAAACTGACATTTATAAAATTAAAGAATATTATTAGGAAAAGGTGTACTTTTAGAACTTTCCGTCCATCATCTTAAAGAAAATATTAATTTCAGGTCAATCAATGCCCGGAATTACTTCAAGGCTAATGAATATGTGATTTAATTGAAAATTTTAGAACGCTTTACTCATGGCGAACCAGCTGGTTGCCAAAGGCGGCTAGTATTACATAAAGTAGGATAGCAAATGAAAAAATAAATAATTGACTCTTTAGAAAACATATCATTAAAAGGTGTTTCTATTTTTTATTCTTAGTGTTTGTGAAAAGAAGCAACTCTAAAAAGAAGTTTATTTTCAAAAATTTAAAGAAATAGGAAAGACACATTATTAGATTCCTTTTATGTGACTTTGTCAAAATCAGCTCCCTCTCCTTCCGCTAAACAACAATGGTTCAAAAAGTAATATTTTTAATTTATCATTTGAAGATAAGGTTAGAAAATCCCACAAATCATAACATGCCAATTTTAACAAGAAGCAAAATCTTTTCCTCGAACTTTCTTCAAATATGCCTCGAAGGTATCGATGTTTGCTCTATAAAAACTATTCCGTCTTTCTCTTTGAAAAAAAAAACATTTCTTCAAAAATACCACTTTTATTTCTATTTATTTTGCTACCTTTATATATATTATAGAAATGAAGATCTTTTCTCATACTGAGAGATAATTTTAAAATTCTTCGAGACAATTTCCATTTTGTTGAAATATGAGGAGAAATTGGAAAGAGAGCTTTCAGGGAAAAGTAAAAGGAAACATCTTGGAAAAGTTCCAATAAATTCGAGGAAACGGAAGATTTATTCATTACCTGAATGATTTTTAAAATTCCGGAGCCGAAAGAGTAATGGGGTTTTATTTGTGCTTTTAAAGCGAAAATTTCTTTTCATTTTAAAAATAACTGACTCTATTATGAATGCAGTCTTACAAAAACTGAAGAAACATAAAAACTACTAAGTAATAGAAATATAGAAGTTAAGATAAACAGACGGAAATGCGATTTTAGTTTTTGACTACTTATTTTTAAAAGTGAAGATTGGTAAAGATTAACATAATGGTGATTAAGAATAAAAGAAACTGGTCTCTACTTTGGAAATAAATGTGTTTCTTTTTGAAAAAAGTTAATTCTACCTTTATTATACATATAATTATATTGAAAGAAAAAGTTCTCCACGTAATTAAAATTCTGAACAAAGTTATTGAAGAGGAGACAGAATTATTATTACTAATCCGGGCAAATAGAAAGTTGTTACTTGTTATATTAGTAAAGAAAAATGTAATGGAAAATAAATAATCCTAAATAAAACATTAAAGTCCCAAGGATTTGAAATACAAGAAAAATGAAAACACTAAATGAAACTTGTTTTAAAAAAATTGAAAAAATAGCACCACATTTTTTAACCATTATTTCTTCACAACAAACGATAAATTTTAGTTTGTTAAGAGGAATCGAGCCGACTTGCTGGCCTAGGGTTAGCTCGTCTTCCCTGTGATCTGGGCTTCCCGGCGTCTAGTCATTGTTCGGGCATGATTATTCTTCACCCTGCGTTCTATCTGGGCGGTGTGCGAAATAGTCCTCCTGTAAAAAGGGGTTGTGCAAGCGAATGTATGAGTGTCATCTTCATATAAGCTAGTAGCCAGACTTCTGTCCTCAGATGCTCAGGGGTGTTTACCCTCAGAAGTTACTGCATCTCTCCGCGTATAAAAGTCATCATCAAAAGTAATATAAGCTAACACCACTTTTTTGCCTTTCAGGTTCGAGACTTCATTCCACCGAAGATCCGTCGTGTGAGGGGGTCTCTTGCATGTTAAATCTGTCAGGCCAAACGTCCTCCCGCTGGTGTGGTGTGGTGTGGAGAGGGGGGTGCCACTTCAGGTGTTGTCCTCGTCATCTGATCATGGTTCAAAATTTCGAGGTCCGTCCCAAAATAGCCCTCGTGTTACTTTATATGGGACGCTAGTATAACTAAACTAAACCCCTTTTTTGCCTCAATATAGCTATAGAGAGCACATTCTGAACTCTCAATAAGTTGATTAGTGCACGATAGTTTATTTTAGCAGATAAACAACATCTCAAAACGATTATTAGTCTTTGTACAGCTGCTCTAATGCCGTTTCTAACTACAGCAGATTCAGAAGCAATAACATTGAATAGATAAATTACAAATGTCCTCTTTGGACGTTTGTAATCTTTGAACATGGACATAGCAATTTTGAATTCTGATTACATGAAGAACAAGATAACTGATCCGGAATTTATATATTTATATTGAATAAAGTGAGAAAGTTTGAATCACGAGATCATGTGTAATGGGCCTTCAATTCTATAGATTTCAATGTTTGAGTTAATTTTTGAAACTTTTGGAGACATTTGTATGTTTTGCCTTGATTGCAAAGAATTACAAAGCTAACTTCCACTTTTGAAGTTAAAAAAATTCTGCTGCTCATAGTATAAATTATTTCTAAAATATGTTAATGCCAGCAGGATTTTAAATAGAAGAATAAAACTATCAAACAGTATTTTCTAATTATTTCAAATTAATTAATATATTTTCCCCACTGCGTGAATGCAGTGGTGTTGCAGCTTACGAGGCGTGTTTTAGTCGTAAAGGGAAATAATGAAATATCGGTAATTAAATAAACACAATTATTTCTTTTGATGAAGGATTATTAATTTACGAAGCGTTAAGAAAGAATAATTAAGAAGAATATTTACATTAATTAGTGAAAGTGATAATTTTATTACGGAACGATTTAAGAACAAAAATAAGCAAAGAAACAAGTTTAACATTCAAACACTTTCAACGTTACCAACGAGATATCTTATCTTTTTAATACATATCTATCAACCTAACTAAATTGACATAAGAGACAAATTTTATCCCACAGAAACTGTAATTGGAGGTATCTGGAAGACGAGTATCTCGTCGTTAGTGTTGAAAGTTTGAATAAATCCATAGAGGGATTGTGAAAACTCATATACATACCTGTATATCTTTACCTACAAGCTTAACATGAAGATTCTTACAATAAAACAGTGGATGGAAAAGGTTAACTTTTTTCTCTTTAATGATAATGAAAGAAAAAAAAAACAATAACTTAAAGTCGTTATTATGAGGATACAAAGTTTCATTATTTTTCTTAATTTGAGGGAGATTTCAGAAATATTTAATCCTGATAATAACTAATTACATATTCGGATCAAATTATATTAAGGCTCGTAAAATACCCCTAATTAATCAGGAAAAGAAAAAGAATTTTATATATATATATATATATATATATATATATATATATATATATATATATATATAAGACACAATTGAGATTTCAAGGATTTAGGAGAGATCAACTGGGACTTCAGAAATTCCTAACTTAAGTAAACATTTCTTAAGAGTAATTATCATTGGTTTTGAGAGAACAAAATTATTAATATTTTTCAACAATGAAAGAAATATTCACAATATATTTAATATCATCCATTAAAATAAAAAAAAATTCACCTCACTTTTCTGAGTATTAACTTTCTAAAAATTCTACAGACGAAATAAAATTTCATTCCTAAGTGTCAAATGAATCATTAACAAAGCAACGGCATTTAAAAAACTAGTAGTAGAAAAAAATGTCTGCGCCAATTATTCTTTCATTAAGAATGAGCGCTATCTTTGTTCGTTCACACACAAAGAAGAATGAAATTGCAAAATTAAAACAGCTTTTAGTTCGGCATGTGAAGCGATTAACAGTTTAATCTTTTCTTGGTAATAGAAAAAAGAACCGAACTTTTGTTTTTCAAAACTTTAATTAGCATGAAATGGTATTTTAAGAGAAAGACATTAATTCTTTTCAAAAGAAAATACAGGATTTAGTAAATAAATTTTAAAAACGAAAGACATTAGAATTTTTACAATCTAATCTTTGATTTCTTTAATTCTGGAGAATTTTTACTTTTGTTGTAGAAAATTCAATGAGCATCAGTTTCCGCCGGAAAAGTGACGCTAACTGAAATTCCTGCGAATGCTAAAACTTACGGTGCAACGCTGATTAAATTGTTCGTAGTAAGCGAAGTGAGTGATTGGGAGGCTCGTTCGCATGTGTCTTATCAGTTTGTGTAACTTCAGAAATGCAGTTGGTACATTTGGATGTACCCACCATATAGCCTGGACTTGATACCCTCAGATTTTCATCTGTTTAGACCGATGAATAGGTTCTACGGTAGTCGCAAGTTTGACGTGACATGAAATGAGTCGTACGACAGTGGATTCACTCATAATCGAATGCATTCTATTATGAAACTCATACCGTGCTGTTACAATACCTCAACAGGAATCGCAGTTGTATTGAAAAGTAATAAATTGGTAATGCATTAATTTCAATTTAATATTACCATTTATTGAATTTTTTGCTGTTGTGTTCAAAATTATGGGCGTTATTAATCGATACTTCCTGGTATTTGTCTTCCCATTCTCTAATCTTCAACCAAGTGCATTTACTTCCGATGAGTGACCTGATATTCTTATGGTAATGACTTTAATCACTTGAAAGTAGTAAATTCAACTTTCAAATGGATCTTAAAGAGTAATTTAAATTACCTAATAATATGAGATAATTATTTTTCTTCGTATGAGTCGTCGATTCAAATGGATTTCATATTCAAACTTTCTGATGAAATACCTCCGAGTTGGGAGAAACTTACAGAGTCCCAAATATAAGTAATATATACGTTTATCACACGTGACATAAGCTTCATTTTCTAATAGAGCAAATACACAAATTGGAATACATCACATTGATATACAGAATCCCCAGACGATGGGAAAAACCCTTATCTTGGGCTCTTTATAAATGATAAAGTTGTAAATATTTCCCATACAATTCAGGTCATGTCTTGTCTATTGAGTATAAGGAACTCTTCCACCCTGTATTGATTAATACTTATCTTATTTCACATTTATGTTGTCTGACGCAAACGTGCTATTATACCTGCCATTGAGAGAGGATAACATTTTAGGGAGTTGCTAGTGATAGTTGGTAATTGTTTTGTTGTCTTAAACATTCCGCACATTCTTTTGCTTTCATGAGGAGGAGGGAGGGAAGGTAAAAATAGCTGTCAGTAATCGACTATGAATACTTTTTCTTCGTGCAATGAGGGTGCAAACGGCAGTATGCGAAGAAATTCTCCCTTGTATTGGCCCAGAGGCTCCTATCACTGCTTGTCTTTTGCTATTTGGTGTTATCTTTATTTCTATTATTCTTTCATAAAATTCATTTATTTGTGTTCATTGCATATAAGACGTAAGAACTGAACAAGAGAGAAATATTTGAGGCTTAGTAAAGAATGCGTTTTTTATAATGATAAAAGTACAACAGGTATAAGTTTTGGGAATAATGACAAATAATGCAAATATTAGTAATTTTTTAATGTATATATTATAATGTAAATAATAGTACATAGTGGAATTGTACCAGTTGATGGTTTTTTTTGTAATATTTTGTGATAAGAAATAGGAATGATATTCCAGAAAAAATTCTTAATTTTTTTAAAGCTAAATTTATTAATCATTTCTGAAAGACTAATTCCCTTATTTGCTTTAAGAACTGTTTGTCAAGCAAACATCAAATTGCAATTTTTTTTTCATAACCAAATTAATGAAAAATTTTGTTATTTTTGTCTATCACTCATTATATATGTATATGTTTTTGTTTAACGCTCATTATATATGCATCTTTAAAAAGATTCAATAAAGGTTGTCATCGGAAAGCTCTACCTTTATTTCTTTTGTAATAGTTAATGAAAAAGTTCCTTTGTGTATTTATTACTACAAAAAAGAAATCTTTTTTTTTTGATTTTGTGATGTAATTCAGAACAAGAAAAAAGACTAATTTATCACACAAAAGAAGTATCGAAAAAAAACGCATCCAGATCAAGTATTTATTTGTTCTTGATTTGTCGCCCATCTCTTAATTATCTATTAGATGTGCTGTTGCATTATCTTTATCGACTTTAACGAAGAAAAAGAACACAATGATTCTATATCTTCAAGAATTTGCAATTTGCCTTTTTAAAAAAGAATTGCCCGTATATTGTTTTTAATTCTTGTACACTGTTTTGAAGAAGTGATTATAATTAAGAAGTGCCCTTCAAAAAATATAAAAGTAAGAAGAAGGGCAAATTCAGAATATACGCCTGAATGGAATTTTATTAAGATAGAATTTCCAAGAAATATTCCTTTGAATGTGGTAGAATGAATATATTTATCATGGCTTGTTTTTAAGCTCTTATTGAGCATTGTGATGTATGATGAAAACAGTGGTAAGAATTTCATTCAACGAATGATGGTAATAGAAGATGGATATTTGTGTGTTAGTGTCTGAAAATCCGTTTATGAGCAGTACTGGTGTCCATAACATTTTACGACGGTAACCAGATTAATGTAACATGAAATTCTAACAATTACCTAAGGAAATGCAGTTTAAAAAAAAAGGATTCTAGAAATAAAAATTTGTTTTCAAATGATCATAGACATAATTAAAAGAATTTGGACTGAAAAATCAGATATGAAAAATAATTTTATTTAAAAATGATATTTTGGAAGATATTTTTGATAAAAGAACATATTATGTGCGATGGTATTCATATTTTCCATTCTTAAATTGTGGATTCAATATCTAATTGCACATCAGAATAATATTTTCTGTTTTTGTCTATCTGGAAAGTTTTCAGTTTCAAATTGTTTAGATTATGATTAGATTGAAATACGATAGCTTTAAATAAGATTCGAGCTACAATCTTTCGCTACTGAAGCAAGGAGTTATAATAAGAAAATTTTGGAATTGTAAATAAAAGTTAATTTTGATAAATTCTACTGTTATATGGAATATTTATTAGGATATACCGTTTTCTTCGCAACTTTAATACATAAATCGCTAATTTTGTAAATAATAGCTCGTTAGAAAAATAAACAATTATTTTTAAAAAAGCATTTAAATTTTCATGTTCAGAAGATAGGAAGCTTAAATTTTCGGAAAGTATTTTTTTTGAAAAAAAATCCTATTAAAATGCTTTTACTTTCTTTCCTCAAGCCCTTCACATTTTCATTTAAGTAAAAATTATATGAACGAATCATTAATTTTTACCTCTTATATGCGAAGTATACAAAAAGAAAGTATTGTAATTGTCAAAACATCCAAATTCAAGATTTGGGGAATTGAACTTTATAGATCGAAATGACTAAGAAGAATGCCCTTTTTAGGGTAATGTCTGTGAACACAATGACTTAGAAACGCACTAAGTCTGAAGGATAAAATTTGGTTTACAGTCTTTGCATCACACTTGAAGATTTCTATCAAATTTTGAAGGAAATATATTAATATATGTCTGGTAGTCCGAATAAATATAAATAAAAATAATAACCATAATGCGAAGAACCATAATAAAATTTGATTCACATATTTAACAAGCATGTCGATGTCTGTCAAATTTGAAATTGAATCTATTAAGAAATTTATCTGATTATTTGTCGGTCAGTAATTTCAAAAAGGTGCAAACGCAATAGCTGAAAAACACAATGCCTTAAGTAAACGTAATTTGGTATGGGATTTTGTGACTGTAATTGACGCACTGTGATAAATTTTGATTTCAATTGGTTACAGATAGAATTTCTCCTCCTAAGTGAAACTCGTAAGATTTTAGTGGAACAGAATTCCTTCCTTCCCTTACAGAGGGAATAAATTCCCGAAATACCGGTAGATAAAGATTGTGTACCTCCGGCAAGGAAGCAATTCACTGCTGTTTGAGAAAAAATTGCTTTAAACTAATTCATTTCTAAAAAAATTGATAGGTATTTTAGAATAATTGCAAAAATGAACTTACCTAAAATTAAAATTTTCTTCTGTTTGAAATTTTCAGATGCCTGAATTGCTATAAAACTGTACTTTATCTGATGTTAGTAGAAGGGTGGGGACAAAATGAAAACCGCAGTTCTGAGTCTCCGAAGATCTGTCATATTCAAAGGAGCATAAGACTGGAACTGAATCAACAACCCTCATGTTTGTGGGATGCAAAATCTTGTAGAAGATTCCCTCATCTATTTAATGTCAACGTCAAGATTTCGGGACTGAAAGATAACTCTCGTTCTTCAGTGATGTTACAGATTCAAAATCTGTAATTCCAATACAGAGTATTTATGCACCACTGACTGAGGTACGAGAAATTCCCCGGTTTCAAACGATTTCCTCATGTGTTTCGAGTAGATAATTACTTTCTAATATAGAAAATGGGTACAAATAGAGGGAATGTCATCGTCACAGTTGCACGGCATCCGATGGTGGAATCTCAAGGACAACTAACTCCCAACCTATTCCCTAAGAGATATGTGTCGACATCGGAATGGAGATATTTCTACCTGAAATCATTAATATACTCCTCTGGAGAAGTTAGGTTCATTTATCCGTAGACATCTGATCATGTATATGCAATTTTCCTTCTACGGTATTCCGCATGTTTAACGCGAAAGTTTGAAACCGCTTATCATATTCATCACTTGATATTACTTTATGATAAATATAAACAGCTAGTCCGACACACCTTGAAGGCACATGGGACAAAATGAATGACCAAATCACGGCGTGTTCAATCACCGGCCACAGTACAACACTTTCCATAGGAAGCGTGTACTTTAATGGGTAGAGGTTAGTTGTCATCGCATTTATGTACCATCAGGGAGACGAAAACCAGCCACCATTCCGAAAATTTCTCTTTATGTCTGAGGTACCCACTAGTGGGATTCATAGTTTGAAATAAAAGGTAAGCAATCAATTTGTAAAATCAAACTACAGTTACTTTAATATGAAATGAAAAGGTTTTAACTTCGTTCAATGAAATTATAACAAAAATGAAATTACAGAAATAATAATAGGAAAACCATATATGATTAACAAATACTCATCCTGTAGAACACAATATCAGATTATTAAAAAATTACGTAATTTCCATACTTGACTCTTGTTAATCTGAAAAATAACGCTTTAGTTGATGTTCAATGAGGAAACTGATTATTTATTAATTAATTCAATAAAATTAAATTGTCATGACAATTTTGTAAATTTTAATAATTATATATAATCTATAATAATTTATCTTCCATTTTATTTTTAAATTGAATTATAAATTATCAAGGAATTTATAACCATCAATATAAAAAATCAAATTCTTTAATTTCCTGTATCAACGCTTCGCAGATTTAGCCTCATTAATAATATTCAATTAATATATATTACATCTTTATTTATGATCTACATTTTTATGTAAAACTAAATCTTACTGGTTATACAGCATTGTTTGCTTAAAATGGGAGTATAAAAGATACAAAGTTTAAATACTGTGAAAGGTTTGTGCAGAACGGTGTTCTTTTTCTGTTTCTTGAAGAAATGCTGAGATAAAATGCTTTAGTTTCCTTTAAAAATGGATAGTTTTCCCCCTTAACACTTAAGTATCTGTTGAAAATCTGGCTTCTACTACCAAATCGGCTTACACAATATTTTTCCATTTCGTATTCTTCTCTCTATTGTTGGTAAGCTAGATTACTTTCAAGAACAATTCACATTTGTTCAATGTGTAAAGAAAAGATTATTATTATTATTTTCCTTCTATCTTCAGACTATTGGATGTTTACCAAATAAAACTATTTTGTGATATATCCTGATATCTGTTTCGTTGTGAATGGAGAAAATGCTCTAGGGCTATATTATACATTTAAGCGGTTTTATATTTCAAATGTGAGAAAATCTTCTATATACTTCAAAGTTCCCTTTTGTAAAAGCTTTTTATAAAAGATTGATGCAATAAGATGAATAAACATTGAATTTATCACTAAATTTCAGACGAAATATACTTCAAATAGATGAAATTTCCTCTAGTAAATTGGTACTATTTAGAATTGCTATGCCTATAGCTTTGGATTTTAAAAACTCGAAACTCAACACCATAAGAATTTTTCTATTTTTATTTTCTCGGGTGCCAGTATAAAGAAAGCCTTACAATTATCGAAAGTTTGAAGATTCACAGATTTCAAACCACTTTGAATGCAAGAAACACATTTTTAATGTTATATCTGTCTATGACTTTCTATATAGGCATCTGTATGTCTATGAACGATAACCTAAATGCACTTTGAAATTGACGGATGGAATTTGACATATGAAATGGAAATCAAATTTGTAGATTTCTTTTAAATTTTGAATGAAATATATTCCATGAATGTTTCTTTACTCGAGTACGAACGAACAGTGGAATGCAAAACATAAAGAACTAAATAAATAACTTAATGGATAAAATTTATTACAAGAGTTTTGAATCTAAAAGGCAGATTTTTCTTGAAATTATGAACCATATTTGTCAAAAGGGTGGTTGTTTGTTTGTCTGTACATTCGCATGCATATATGCAATAAATCATAAACGCAAAGACATCAATCAATTAATTTCGATATTCTATTTTCCTACGATAATGATTGTAGTTCCCTGTCAAATTTTGGCTACAGTGTTCAGTAAAAGGTTATCTAAACATATATTCACACAACAGATTTAGTAAAAACCTTAGATTCATGTCAAGAATCTATATTTCGTAGCTTCTTTGCACCTATTCCACGCTTATCCAAAGAGCCGCATTTAATTCGAGGGGAGAAGCATAAGATCTATTGTAGAAAAGGAGAGAAATGCTTCGGTGAGACCACTAATTCTGGTAGGTTTTTTGAGAATAAGCTTGAATATTTTGTTTCTAAATGAAACAGCGTGAGTTTATAAATATTTCTGCTTTTATAAAAAGTTCATTTACTTTCAAATCACTTAATTTTATCACCACTAATCAACATCACAAGTTATTTATTAAGATAAAAAGTAATATTATGCCATTCAGATTACAACACTCGTTTTTTTGCGCGTTTTGAAATAGATTATGGATTTCCAGCCAGAAAAATGATAGATTCTAATATCATATCAAGGTATTTGAAATAATATGATTAAATTAATGCAACGGAATTCCCAAGCTAAGCCTCTAAACTATATTGCAAAGCTCTGAAATTATTCCTGAACTCCTCTGTTTCATGGAATCGATTATCCTTCAATTAAAGTATAGCATATATTCCAGGAAATCTCAATTTATCGAATGATATTTCCTTCTCTAATGTATTTCAAACTGCTTAATTTTCTTGATAGTATTTCGCTGAATTTATATCTGGGAGGATTAATATTTTAGTAAAAACTCTTAGTTGCTAGAAGTTACGAAAACTTCAAAGCGGATAGAATTGCAAACTGCGATGAAATATCTGAGAAAGTTATATACAATGATTCGAAAGGGCTTTTATCATAATTTTCTTTTTTTTTAAATCGAAGATCAGAGCAATTTACGCATCTTTTTATGGGTTATTCTATTGTCGTACACTTCATTATTTCTCTGAATAAAACTAATATTAAGATGTATTTCTAGATAATGTATTAAAAAAGAAAAATATATAATTTTAAGATATGGTGTGCAATAAATTGCCAATTCTTCCAGATTCAGATTCAGTTTGGACACTAACAAAAATAGAAAGCCAGCCATTGGAGTTCCCCTTATAAATATACAATCATTAGCATTTATGTAGTGAGAAGTGCCAGTGAGATATACAAATTATAATATTTAGGAAGTATAATAATTATTAGCTGGTATAATCACTGATAATTAAACAGTGATTATACCAAGCATTTTTATGAAAACATAGTAAAATTAGATTTCATTATTACTTATTTGTCTAGAAGATCGCTTATTTTTATCCTGTAGCACTCTTTGTATCCGTTTATAAAAGTAAAAGGCATTGTTATAAATTATTCATATCGTTTTCAACTGATAAATTATGTTTTATTTTGTTACTGAAAAATACAGATTATGATTATTTGATGAAAAAAATTTCATAGCAAAGTATTTAAACTATAGTAATCGCTTCAAAGTTAATTTAAATATTCGAGATATTGCAATCGCTTACACAAAGTGTTTTTTTTTGTCTAAAAAAATCGTCTAGGATTAATGATTTTTTTGTCAAGGGAAATCTCTAAATTTATTCATTCTGTTTATTGTGTTCGAAAAGGAACACATTATTTCAAACTATTAGTTATATTTAGAATAAAATTTAATAAATGTTACTAACTTCTGTGAGGACTGAATTTCTAAAATAGGAAATTCCAAATAATTTAAAAGTGGAAATTGTCACTTTTAAAAGTCATATTCAGAAATCTTGATCTATTTTTCACACGTATAAGTTTGTTTCCTAGATAATTCTTTTTTCCTAAAGAGCAATTCTCCATTTTCTTGGAATAATTTTAAATGTATTAACAGAAATATTGAACAAAAGTCCCATTTTCCCCTAAATGGGACTTTAATTATTCCAAAGGATGTAAAACTGACTAGGTTATTTTAAAACAATAGATTGACCCAATAATAATGTGATTATCAACGACTTGCACATTATTTTTGTAATATCTCATAGAAGAAGTAAGAAATCTTCAATAATTATATAAATTTTGTCATCTTCTGTAAAATTTAGCTTATATTATAAAATGCAATTTTTAATCTTAATGATCTCAAATGATCTTATTCACTTTTATTAGATTTCTAATTATTTCTCTTAAATCAAAGGAGCAACAATTGATGAGAGATAAAATACTAAGCTACTTAAAATCGCTTTTCACATGCAAATATTCTGGATAATCTTCAGTGTTATCATTAAAAAATCCTTGTTTTAAACTATATAAAAAGTAGGCCGCCATCCTGGTATAGGGGTTGAGCGTTTTCCCTATGATTTGAGGGTCCTGGTTCGGGCGTGGTTCTTCTTCTTCTGTGATCTATCTGTGAGGTATGTGAATGTACCCCCCCCCCCGCGTAAAAAGTGATTGTACAAGCGAATGTGACGCTTGAAGTAACTAAATCGTTCTCTTGGCCCCAGTTGGCGTTACTCAAAGAACAAGAGACACTCACTCGACTCAAATCGCTGATAGATACATCAGTGGGTTTGTAAAGTGCAATGAGTAGTAACAACAACATAGAAAGTAGACTTGCACTTTAGTAGACTAGTAGTAGAAAGTAGACTTGTAGTAAATGGTCTGATTCAGCTTCAGGATTGGAGGCTCAAGACCTAACTTCTAGGAATATCGGATGCCCGTACTAGCCTAGTACACATTAAATCATCATGATCCAATTATCCTATTCTAAATTTAAGATTAATATAAGTAAACCAAACCATTGACAAATAGCAGAGTTATTTCATAACCATACTAGAAAAACCATACTGTAAAAATGATTTCATTCATAAACATTAAAAATGCAAGTAAGTTAAATATTACGCTAATGCATTTCAACAGGAGGTCAGCATATCGAGCATAGCAATTTTTTGTTGAATTTAACAAAGGGAAAAGTTTTTTGCTTCATCATTTCTTTCTTTTATCGCCAAAATGGCTCAAATCTCACCAGTTTGTGATCGAATGTAACTAGCACTTCAATTTAAAGACTTGGAATAAGAAATATTCTTTTTCAAAAGTTAACTTTAGTGAAACTAGGATGGAAAAGATTGTGAGAAGAGTTTTACGACTGAAATTAAACGACTTCAATGAATTGCAGACAAATATCAATAAAAAAGGCAAATTTACGAAGGATAATAAAGAAAAGTTCAGAACGAATTCAAATAAATATGACCAAGTATTGAGTAAATTTAACGATAAGAATTTCTGTTATTAAATTCCAATTTTTCATCGAAAATAGATACATTTATTTCAATTAAATTTTTGTTCAATTAGTTGTTCTATTAAACAAATAAATATAAGAGAATAACTCTTGATTGGAACTTTGGATAATCTGAGGTACTTAATTTCTAACTAGTGCAGAAATACTACGAAGAAACATTAATAATACAAATATTTATAAAACAGAATATTAGCATTATCAACATAAATAAATAATATATATTTATTTTTTGATGATATAAATTTTTTCTCTCGTCTGTAAATGCACATATTAACGTTTATTAGTAATATAATAATCCTCTTTTTATTAATCTTGTAAACTTATTGTAGATGTATGCTGCATAAGGCAATTTTGGCAGCCTTCTCTTTAATTAGGTACCTCCGATTTTAATATATTACGCCTAATAGCGCAGGAAACTCAGCAATATCATTGCGACATCTTCACGATATCTTTCATCATTCAGATCATCAAAACTAAATCTTTAGCTAATAGGGATATTATTCATTTGAAAATAATATCAGTATCAGTATTTTGTGTTATTTATCCTTTAATGGAAGATAAACTAGTTTTGAGAAACTACATAATGAAATGAGAAAGAGGGAAGAAAGCAGATTTGAATTTTATCAGGTTTGGATCGTTTCCGCTTCAGATGATTTTCTATTACCCTTTCTTTATGCAGCAACTCGTCTTTTACATTCCTACACAGATAATTCTATTTCTTTTTCGGAAGGCAAATGTTTTGAACGATCGATCGCTGTCATTATGTTTAAGGACTTTTTCTATTTGAAGCATTTTAAGAGAGAGCAACGTAAATATGGATTTTAATATCTAATTTTCTTTAACTGCAAGCTTACCTCGCGAGTCAAAACCATTTCTTTCAAAAACTTTAGTCTTTATATTTAATATGAAGTTGCTCCTTTATTGAAAACGTATTTTATTGCACATCAAACCATTTATAAATGCTGTTTTTAACCGTTGAAAATATATAGGATATTTAATAAATTGGAGGCCTAACGACCGATTTCTTAACCCTTAAAGATAAATATATACTTTAAGTGATGAAAGACATATATATCTATATATATAGTATGTTGTTTGTGTCAATAAAAGCACCTCTCAAAAATTAATAAGTTTAAATTTATATAGCCTCCTAGTTATAACAGTCACATTTAATAAAAAAAAAAAAAACCTCGCTGACAGTTTCGGGAAGATTAGATTCCTATTTTTTCTATACATCTATCTATGCAGTGTAAAAATATTGGCAAAAAATTATCTTCTATTTTATGATTTTAAAAATTCTGTAGAATATATAATTTGAAATTGCTCCTAAGAATCTATGACTTCTGTATGACTATAATATCTAACGTTGCATACGTTATGGTACAGTTATGTAAATTCTAAATTTTTCAATGATATTGTTTACTTCGTCTCAATATGAAAGTCAGTGTTTATTTATCCGAGTAAGATTCAAAGAAATATTCGAATTCATTCACTTAAAAAATCCAAACATTGAAAAATGAGGTGTCGTTTAAAGTTTTTCTGTTGTTTACAAAGAATGAAAAGCCAGTAATGTGAAGAAAATCAACAGGTCGTACGGTTAAAATACAAGCAATATTTATACTGTAAATTCAATGGCAAAGATATTTTGTGATTGAAATATTGCAAGAATCCATTTCCAAAATATGCGTTTGTTACAATTCTTCAAACATGATCAAGCAACATGATTCACAAAATTGAGAATCATTGAAGATATAAAGACGTGTAAATTACCTTTGAAAGGAAAAATAGTTGGACTTTAAACAATTTATTTGGAATAGCTATCAAATAAATATTTTTCTATATTCGCTGTATGCAAAAAGGATTCAATGTGAATCGACAAAGGAAGAAAATACCATTAAATAAATTCTAATAAATTAAGATAAAAGTCAAGAGTAATTTGAAAGCTTGTTTCAATATCAGATGAATTTTATATAAATATTTTGTTCAGCTTTGGAAAACACGACGAAGGTGTTAAAAAAATCTGTTATTCTTTAATTCTAATTCGAATCCTTCAGTTCCAAGTGTCACTCTTATTTATAACTTCGCAATATGGATTTTACAAAATCATTGGATTTTCTTCTGATATTTTTACATTTTATTTATACTCCTGGGAAAAGAACTGGGCATTTTGAACGAATAGAAAAAATAACAGCAGTCACATAAAAAAGAATATATATATATATTTTTTATCAAAATAGGAATGCCAATCCAATCGCGATATGTAGAAGCTTGGTGTGGAATCTAAATAAAATAGTAAAAATATAATTAATTTAACGATTAGGGCACGAAGGAATTTTAGAGAGCGCATAGACTCGTTCTTTAATTGAAAAATATTTTACTTTGAGATTTTTTATAATAATTATTAGGCATAGGATATTCTTTCAATATTATTTGATGCTATATATAATAACCCATCTTATATTCATGATGTTTCAAGCCCACATTTTTCAGTGCATTGAGCATTTAATTGTATTAACTAGAGAGAATGATGAAAAAAAAAAAACGTTGAAGATATCTCATCAGATAATTTCAATTCCCTTGCTTCACTTTCGTAAAAAACGCCAATGCAGACGTTTAGAAGAAAATTAACGATGAAAAATGTGTTTCAATGGAATTGTTATGGAGTTTTTTACAACCTTTTAGGCAAAATTATTGCAGCAAACATCGTTGCTTTTATCATAGTAAATACAGATAATTGGATAAAGGATATAACAAGCTAAACATGGATACACTTGCATTCATTGCCATTAAATACAAGGGGAGGTAAACTGTAGCATTTATTTTTTTAAAAAGATGCTAGATTTTTACTAGATGCATTTTTTGTTTTTTCTTTCTATTGCTGGATTGATTTTCTATTCAAAGAGAGAGGAAAAATAGAATTACCAAAGGAGATACTGAGATAAACATATACAAAAAACATTCTTGTTATTGTAACGTTGGTCAATATAAAAATTAAGTTCATGGTTTTTTTTCTAAATATTATACATTTGTATTCTACGTTATTTAAAAATCAATTTGATTCCTGCCTTTCTTTTTGACAGAAGAGAGATTTGTAGAAATAGACACGCTTTGGGATAAACCAAAGAATAGAATGTTCTTTTTTGCTGCATATTTAAGTTTGTTTTCTGTAATAAAAATGCATTTCCAATTACTTTTTCATTGTTATATCCACTTTTCTTTGAAATAAAATTTCGCTAAAAATGTTTAGCTATTATTAATTAAAGACTTTAAAGAAAATGATTTTGGACTGAAGTTACTAAATCAATCGTCCAGTTTGAAAAAAAAATATTTATAAGAATATGCTATATAAAACATGAAAATATTTTTAGTTTTCCTTTGTTGATTTTTTATCATAAATTCAATTAGAAACAAATAATCTCTTACATAATAACCAACTAAATACTTAAAACTTAGGTTATTATAGAGCGATTCTTTCAAGAATTGGTATTAAAAAATAGATTTAATATTCTGAAGAGCATATACACACTCGAAAACATACGCACACAATGCAGTGTTTTAGATAATTAAATATCTTAATATTTTATTGTTTCTGATAATTTTAGATATTTATAAGATTTTTGTAACCAATGCTTGTCATATGCATAGCTGCTAGTATTTCCTTAAATGAAATTTAACAGAGCCTTCGTTAACTGATCTAATCAATCTGCTGACTTCAGTTTTCTTTTTTTAATGTAAGGTTTTCGTTCATACACGTTCTTTATTAAGTATAATGATTTACATCTTGTTCGATTTAGACTTTCATATCATTTTTTTATTCACCAAGATAAATAAATATTTAGCGCCAAATAGAGAAGTAAAAACACTACTTTTCATGTTTAATGTAATACGTATGAACGAGGGTGTTTTAAATGTCTATCGTTTTGGAAACTAATGCTTTTCAATTCCTATTATTAGTTCAAACACTCTCTCTATGTATTTATTTATATATCTTGTTCAGTTTTTCAGTAGTTTATAAAATACTTTTGTTACTTCTTTGTTACAATACTTGATGTTAATACAGTTTTTTCAAATATTAGTTCATCAATTAATTTTAATTGATTTTTAATACTTTAAGTAGAGTTTTAACAGTTTGTAATGAACATCGAAATCGGTAGGCAATAGCTCAATCAGGAAAATGCAAGTATTCCAGTATTTTTCACGTGAATGTGAAGAATGCGAGTTCAATTCATGCGAAAATTGATCATTTTTTTGATACTTAATAATTTTGTTTTTGATAATCGTTTAATAAAAAGTAACTAAAATAAAAATTTCTTTGTTGACCTAAGTAGGAATTGAATTAAATTTTTTTAATGTTACTTGTTATGAAAATTAGTAAACCAAACAATTTCAATTTCTCTAATATCATAACATTCCCTCGTTATTATGTAGCAAGTATCATGAACAGAAAGTTGGAGTTCGCTTAGTTAAAAGAAACAAAACAAAGGTTTTTGACTGCCCTTGATATACCCAGAAGCTCCTCATTTTCATAGATATGGTTTTTTATATCTGCTAACTAAGCCACTAGATTGAATATTCTAGATATTTATTGAATAAATCTCAGAAGCCAAACTATTTTTCTTCCAGTTTCTTCAGACAAAATCTCTGTAGGAAAAAAAGCAATGTATGAGAAAGTTTTACTCTCGTACACAAAAAACGATGTCTTTAATTAATAGTCATTTATTTGCTAGACAGAAATACATTAAAAAGCAGATAGAACGTTTGCTTATCCTTTTTGTAAAAAATGTTTGATAAAACTCATTTTAAAACTATTTGAAAGTTTGTCACGGAGTTATTAAAAAATTCCTTTTCATAATTTAAGGAATGGCGTCGATAACTCAATAAGATTTTGCTTAGAAATATCTTTTTGTAAGCAAGATGAAAAATCAGATATCATATTAAATCTGTTACAATAGTATTTAAGATTAATTAACACATGTTTAAGCTTTAACATTAAAGGTTTTTGGAGAAAATATTTTGTTTAAGTTTGTTTTTGTTTGCTTATCTTAAAAATATTATAGCATAAGAAAAGGCATTCAAATCTTTAATTTACCCCAAACAAGTTTCTTTTTTTTTCAAATTGCACTTTTTGCGTTTTCTGGACAACAACTGTAGAGGATGCCATTTATTTTGGTTCTTAGTTTCACTTGGGTCTCAAGCGGATATTCTAGTAGTGATCGCATGTTTTTTCCTTCGTCGGTTCTCCTTAGATAATCTTTTTTCAATGTTGTGACCCAATATTTCGGAATGTGTTTAAATTTCTGGCATATTTCAGCTAAAATCTTCTTTTTTATTTAATAATTTTTAAAACAAACTATTTCAGTATAGTTATTATAAATACGTTAAATAAATCATTGCCATATAATGCACGCTTCTTCCCTTAAACGGATCCAAAAAAAATTTCACGGCAAAGGCTTTATTAACAATAGACACAGGAAACAAATAGTAATTAAGAGACATAAGTAGTGGTCACTTCTCTACATAATCGCCAAACATATTGAGGCATTTAAAACACTGCTGGTCCAATTCAAAACTGGTCTTGGTAATAATCAAGTCCCTGACTATTGAGCCAGCCTTTTTGAACATAACCGTCTGATATGAACCTTGTTTCGGATAAGTGTTTCTTCATTGCCCGGAAAAGGAAATAGTCACTAGGAGCCAAATCTTGTGTGTATGGAAGGTGACTTCAGAAAATTCGCCTAAACATTACCAGCAATCTCTCTGCCCCCTTCAAACGGAGACACTCTTTCGCCACCTTTTTCCTACTCATTACTTCAGTCCCCGTACACGTCAACGATTTGTTTGTAAATGTCTTATGGGGGATGCGTTCTTGGTGTATAGAAATCGTATCATGGCTTGCATCTCTGTGCGAGACCATTTCTCTAGACTAGACCTGAAACAACCATTACTGTTGCTGTTTCAGGCGCACGACCGATCTAAGACAACTAGCGTTATCTGTCTCCACTCTGAGTAACAATATTCCCACCCACAATTGCTACTTTCCATATCCTGTTGTTCGTAATTTTTTTTTTTTTTGCTTCACTCCTCGTATTACGCTTAGAATTCAAAGTTACAAAATTCTCAAAATTAGCAGAATATGCACAGTTAATCCTTATTAGAGATTTCTCAGTTCAAAACAGATTTCAATAATGTACCCTAAACTTAGAGTGTATTAATCACTCAGTTTTAAGATGTTTTGAAATTTCTGGTGTCTCATAAATATAATGGCTTCTCCTAAAAATTCAAAATTTGTAAAAGTAATATGATTTCATCTGTATTCTATGTGATGGTACAATTCAGCAATCAAGAAATTAACTAATACATTAAAGAGCAGAAAAATACACCGTTTAAAGAAAAGAGGCACACTAGATGTAAGTTTATAACTTCAATACTTACTTATTGGTTTACGAATTATAAAATATTGTAATCGACAAAAATTTGAATTCAAGACTTTGACAAATTACCACGTTTCAGATATCAGAGTGAATAGCAATTTTTGAAATTATGTCTGTCTATATGTGAACGCAATAACTCAAAAACACTTTGAGCTAGACACATGAAATTTTCCATATGGTCTTTACATCATATATGTGGATTTTTTAAATCAAATTTTAAAGGAAATCCATTTCAGAGGAAATCTGTCTGTCCGGTTATCCAGATATGTAACCTGGTAACTGCAAAACTAAAGAGAGCTAGGAGGATAAAATTTGGTGTACACAATCAGTAACTAAAGATATTTAGATATTATTGAGTTTGATGCCAAATTCATCAGAGGGGATGACTGTTCACTTTTACATGCAAGTAAATGTTACAACGCAATGACTTAAATATATGCGACTCTGTAGTTGATTTTATAATTGCAATTCTATTTCTATGCCAGATTATAGTATCAAACAGTTGAACAAACAGGAACTCCTTTTGTTTTCTGGCACCCCATCAGCACAAATGGATTATTTTGTATGTTTTCACTATTGGTATGTGGTTTAGAGTACATTTATTAGAAAGTGTATGACATAGTTTCGTGAAGACCAGCTGGTTTCATCTTTTCTCATCATTTAAGTGCAGGGTTCAATCATGTACAGCGCCATATATTTAAATAAAAGTTGTTTTAGCAAACAGCTTAAAAATAAAACATACAAGCTTTCGGAAAATTATATCGTCTAGAAATGCTTTTTAAAAAAATCTAGAATTTAGACTTTTTGTATGTTTAGAATTTCTCAGAAGACTTGCAGTTTGCAGTATTTCGCCGTTATAAACCGATTTTCCTGGTTAGCTTTATTCGCGATTAATGTTCACTGAATTTCAAAATTTTAAGTAATTGATAGCAACATATCTCTTAGGTAAACACTCTATAGGAACACTATCCAGTGCAATGGTTCTATGAACACGACTTCGGAGAGATTTCAACACAGTTTCTTCGAACGTGACATAGAGCTCAAAATTATTCTGTATTTATGCTATATTATATGAATACCTCTACAAATATGCCACGTTGTAAACACGATAACTGTAATAATATAATTGGGTATAAACCCGCTGGGAATAAATTGTAGGAAGGTTGAAATTCTCAGCCAAGATAGGCAAATTGGTCATTCCTCTCAAAAGGGGAAAGGAAATGATGTGTGCGGCTTTTAAAGAGAGGTAACGGGTCAGGTGTCGTCATCTTTATTCGACCATCTTGCCATATTACGAAATTTGTGACTTAGCAACCCTCATGTTACTTAAAAATAGAACAGTAAATAGAGCTAAATTCTTGTTGTAGAAAACAGATGATTTTTCAGATTAGATGAATTATCGTCTCGGTATAAGGAACTTTATTTGTACTAAAAATTTTCGATAGTCGTATTCTCATAGTAGCTAGGGTTTTAAAAGTAATTTTTAACCCTGCATCAATTGTTTTTCAACAACAGTATGCGATATTTCATTAAAATCTGTCATCAGGTGCCTTTTAAACCTCATCCTTTTATCCACAGAGCCTCAACTTTTATGAGATTAGATGAGGATGAGGTGGTCTAGTAGCAAGGTTTCGGGTTCAATATCGCTTGTCCTGAAGAACCGTCGTATAAGCGGGTCTGGTGTACGTGCTGGTGTTTTTCTCGTACATTTTTAGAATTTAATTTTTTTCAATATCATATTCCAGATTATTTGCATGGTTATTACGAATTATTCTACAGAATTTAAGAATGGAAATTAAATTTTTCAATCGAAATTTCAATATACTTAACACATTTCCCGAATTCCACAATTGGGGCATGAACAAAAATGGTTGGTATTCTTAGTATTGGGCTTTTTAATCAGAATCATATCGTATTCCAAACTATCAATGGATTTAATGTTGTGAAGGGAACTTAAAAGCTTCTATCTCCAAATTTTTCGAAGAAAGTGTGAATTGATGGATTGAGCTGCCTTGACATTCGGAAAAGTTTTCAGGTCTCCTGTTCGAAGCTGGATGCTCTTGAATATCCATAAATAATTTTTCGTATATTTTAACTTTTTTTTTGAATATTATATTCCATATTATTTGTAAGGTTACTACGAATTATTCTATAGATTTTAAATCCGAATACTAAAATTTTTAATTGAAACATAAATGTATAATTAACACACTTCTACAATTTTAAAAAAAAGGGCGCATGCTTAAAAATGGCTGGTACTCTTAGCATTGAGCTTGTAAACCAGAATCACATAATCTTATTCCAAGCTATCAAGGGATAACAAAGCTAAGAAGCTTATATTTCCAAATTTTTTTGTAGAAAATGTGGACTTTCGGATTAGGTGGCCCATTGGGAAAAAATTGCAGGTCTTTTATTCGAAATTGTGTGCTCTTAAATAGCAATTTTTTTTTAAATATTATATTCCAAATTATTTGTTAGGTTACTACGAATTATTCTACTAATTTAAAGTCCGAAAATTAAATATTTCAATCAAAATTTTAATATAATCAACACACTTCTAGAATTTCACAAATTGGCGCATGCGTAGAAATGATGAGTATTCTTAGCATTGTGCTTTCTAACCAGAATCACGTCGTATTCCAAACCATCAATGGATCATAGAGAAGTTTTAATCTCCGCTTTTCGTAGAAAATGCTGACTGAAGCATTGAGCGGCTTTGCTAGTGAGAACATTTTGCAGGTCTTCGGTTTGAATCTCAGTGCTTGCGAATAGCGATAAATAATTTTTAATATATTTTTTTAATTTCATTTTTTTGAATATCATATTCCAGATTATTGTAAGGTTACTACGAAGTATTCTACAGATTTTAATTCCAAAAATTCAATTTTTGAATCGAATATTGTTGGAGTATTTCACTCAACAGGGTTTGGGCCTGGTGAGTAACAAACCTTTAAAACCTTTGCCGTAAGACCCGTGTTTATGAACTGAAGGAATAAATACTATTAATTGTGAATTTAACTAAGTCGAAGAAAAAATGAATTCAGGATTTTCGTCTTTTGTGTTCTCAAAACTCGACGATTTGAATTATTCGTCGTGGAAGGAAGATATGAAGTTTTGTTAATGAATCGCGGCTGTTGGAATTTTGTAACTGGGAAAGGAAAGCTTATCCTAAAGAAGTTACTGAAAAAGAAAAACTCGAGTATGAATGAAGAAAGCAGCGGTGTTACACAACAATTTATCAAAGCGTCGAAAGAAAACTTCTTCCACAGATACGGCACACGACTAAAGGGAAAGAGGCATGGAATATTTTGAAAGATAATTTTGAACAGGTGTATAAAGCACGATTAGTAGATTTAATCGATGAATTTTTCGAACTAAGATTTAATCCAGAGCAGTAACAGAATGGTATTTTTTGCAAGCCTGTCAGTGAAAAAAAATCAAGTTAAGGATGCGAGCTTCGAATTTTCTGATTTGTTGGTCGCATTACAGCTTATCAGAAGACTGCCAGCTGAATATGACTACTTGGTTCAAATTATAGAATAATGGATGCTGAGTTAACACATTCGGAAGTTGAAAGACAACTAATCGGAGAGAATACAACTACAGTAAAAGGATTTCAACACTACGGAGAACACATATAATGTCGGATAATCTTTTGGAAAAGAAATTAGTAAGAAACCTGTTTAACCCTACAAGAAGTTCTGGTCAATACAAGAAAAACCGTAACCCTAAAAGTATGGAGACGTAGTGCAAATATTGTTTCCGGAAAAGACATACTGAGTTCAAGTATTGCAAGAAACCACAGAAAGAAAAGAAAGCTTTCAATGCTGAAAGTGCATTTTCTGTATGTAATCTGTCAGCTGAAGTTTTTACAGTATCGAAGAATTTGGAGCAGTTCCTAGTAGATTCAGCTGCTACTTCTAATTTTTTTACGAGCGAGATTGTTTCAACAGCTTCAGAGAACTTCCCCTACCAAAGCATTAATAGCTGATAAGACACACATGTAAAGTCAAAGGGGATATTGACTTTTGTATTACCTATATTACAGGTAATGTGCATAGAACTTTAAAAGATGCTCCCAACATAAGAGAAATTTAATTAGTGGAGCAAAAATGGATCTTGCCGGTTAAAAAATTAATTGGTGTTATGCAGGTATATCATTCTAATAATGAATATTTCTTTTCTATATTTTGGCAAGAAATGTTGTATATAGTATAGAGTTATCCTTTATTAAAAATATAATTCATACTAGTGTAGATTGAAATGTAATACATAGAAGATTATGCCATGTTAATGTTCCTATGATTAAGGATATGAGTAAAAATCCTTCAGTTAAAGGATTGGAGCATGTAAATGTTAAAACGAAATATGAACCTTGCATTGCTTGTAATCTAGGTAAAGCAACTAGAACTTCTTTAAAAAATGTTGTTTTTAAACGGATTACAAAATCTGTTTGGAAAACGTGCATATGGACTTATGGGGACCAGTACTTGTAAATTCTTTGGGAGGCAGTACATTTTTCGTATAGATAATTGATGATTTATTTAGGGAAGTAGATGTATTCACACTTAAGAATACAAACGAAGTATATTTCATTTTTAGAGAAAACTTATCTAGTATAGAAAGATAATTGGGTTTTAAAACTCAAAATGTTAGAACGGATAACGAAATGGAGTTCTGCCATAAAAAATTTGGAAAAATTTCTAAGAGATCTTGGTATTAAAATTGAACGAATAACCATTTTTACACTGGAATTAAATGTTGTCTTGGAATGATTTAGTAGATCTAGTATGGATGCAGTCAGGATAGTGGATTACAACAAGAATTTTGGGCGGGAGCACTCCAGAACTATGTGTATACTGACAATCGCTGCATTCAAAAATTAACAGAGGGGAAAACTCTTATTGAAATATGGTCGGGCATAAGCCTTACATTAAACATTGTCATATACTATTTGGTTCATTAGCTTATGTGTACATTCCAAACGTTTATAGGCATAAATTGTAACACAAAGTTAAGATTGGAATATTTATGGATTATGCAGTAAGTAGAACAGGATACAGAGTATGGCTACCAAAAGAAGGAAATAAATGTGAAAATTGATGAAACAGAAAATGGGGTTCAAGCATAATCATACCTTTTAATTTGGTAAAATTAAAATTTATGATAATGCTTGGTATCAGTTAGATCCAACTTTGAGAGACAGAAGTTATACGAAGTTACAGGATAATAAAACTTCTTTACCAGAAAATTTTCCTTTATTAGATATTTCTTCTCGAAAAAGGTTAGAAAGACATAGAACTAAAAGCTCCAGATTAATTTAATTTTGTAACAGTAAATACGCGATTTGAACAAAAATCAGACAGTGAGGAAGATGCTACCTCGGGTTCTAGATGAATCAAACTGTATAGATGATATTTTTTAACATGAGATATACGTGTCCGAAATTCCAAAAACGTATGCAGAAACTCTAAATTCTCCAGAGAAAAGTACTAAATGGGATAAAGCTATGTTGGAGGAAATTGAAATGCTGCAATGTAGAAAGGTCTAGGATCTAGTCGAGACAAATTCTTATATTAATTTTAGGTTGCAGGTGGGTTATAATATTAAGCATGACGAGAAAAATAAAGTGAGGAAATGCGAAACGATACTAGTAGTACAGAGTTTTAAGCAAAGACCTGGCGTTGATTTTACTCTTTTTGCAACCACCTGTGTATTTTGATGCAATAAAATTTCTGTTTTGTTAGAATGTATTTTAGGCTGGAATCGCGCTCTGCTACAACAAATATCAGCATGATTAACCCAATTCTAAATATCCACAAATTTGAGCATGCGCAGAAATGACTGGTACTTTTAGAGTTGTGCATTTAAACCAAAAATTGCATTTTATTTTTAACTATAAATGAATAACAAAGAATCTTCCATCTCAAATATTTACGTTGAAAGTGTGGTCTGACGAACTGAGCGGCCTTACCATTGCAACATTTTGTGGGCCTGCGGTTTGAATTTGGGTGCTCGGAAATAGCTCTATATAACATTTATTATACATTCTTTATCATCTATTTGAATGTTATATTCCAGATTATTTATATACACTGATGGAAAAAAAATCCCAACACCAAGAAAAAATTATTGTAAATTAATGAAATTTTAGGAATACATTTGTCTATTTAACATATTTAATTGATTAAAGTTTCAAGATCACAGGTAGAGCCATTGGCGAGAAGAGCCATTTCAAATATGAAATGTTGGTACATTAGTAACCGGTGTAACCGCCAGAATTTTGAATGAAAGCATGCAAACGTGCATGCATTGTGTCGTAAAGGTGTCGGATATCAGTTTGTAGGATGGAGTTCCATGCCTGTTGCACTTGGGTGGTCAATGCAGGGAAGGTTAATGCTGGTTGTGGATGACGCTGGAGTTGTCGTCCAATAATGTCCCATACGTGCTCGATTGGAGAAAGATCTGCTGATCTAGTAGGCCAAGGCAACATGTCGATACTCTGTAGAGTATGTTGGGTTACAACAGCGGCATGAGGGCGAGCGTTATCCTGTTGGAAAACACCCCCTTGAATGCTGTTCATGAATGGCAGCACAACAGGTTGTATCACTAGACTGACGTACAAATTTGCAGTCAGGGTGCGTGGGATAACCACGAGAGTGCTCCGACTGTCAAACGAAATTGCTCCCCAAACCATAACTCCAGGAGTAGGCCCTGTGTGTCTAGGCCGCAGACAGGTCACTAGCAGGCGTTCACCTGGCCTCCTTCTAACCAACAAACGGCTATCACTGCGACCGAGGTAGAACGGGCTTTCATAAGAAAAAACAACAGATCTCCACTGCGTCCTCCAATGAGCTCTAGCTTGACACCACTCACGTCGCAAATAGCAGTGGTTCGGAGTCAGTGGAATGCACTGTACAGGGCGTCTGGCTCGTAGCTGTCCTTGAAGTAACCGATTTGTAACCGTTCGTTGTGTCACTGTTGTGCCAACTGCAGCTCGAGTTTCAGCTGCAGACGCAGTACGATTAGCCACAGCCATACGCCGAATACGACGGTCTTCCCTCTCAGTAGTACTACGTGGCCGCCCGGAACCTGGTCTTCTTGAGGCAATACCTTCCCTTGACCACTGCCGCGAATACTCATGCACAGTGGATACATTCCTGCCAAGTCTTTCAGCAATACCGCGGAAAGAAAACCCACCTTCTCGTAGCCCTACAACACGACCTCGTTCAAACTCAGTGAGCTGTTGATAATGGCTTCTGCGTCTTCTCAGAGGCATCCGTGACTAACATTAACCCATTACGTCAAATCGCAACTGTAAATAACGATCACGAACCTTACAGCGCTTATTTAAAGCAAACCTCATTTGCATGTTCATAGTGTCTCTACTAGCGCCACACTTACGCGCGTAGCTCGAAATTTGAATCCACGTCATCTTTCAGATGTATAAACACGCCTACCAAATATCGTTTATCTAGCACAGCTCCTCCCTAGTGTTGGGATTTTTTTCCATCAGTGTAGTTAGTACGAATTATTCTACAAATTTTAATTCCAAAAATTTTTTTTTCAATCGAAATATCAATATAATTGACTTCCCGAGTTCGATAAATTGGTGCATGCGCAGAAATGACTGGTATTCTTAGCATTGAGCTTTTAAACCAGAATATCATCGTTGGTATTCTTAGCATTGAGCTTTTAAACAAGAATATCATCGTATTCCATACTATCAAGGGATAACGGAACATAAAAGTTTCCATCTCCAGCTCGTCCTCCCTCTGATGTGGTATGGAAATTTGGAGAGATGGATGCCAGCTCAGGTGTCGTCCTCGTCATCTGACCATGGTTGCAAATTAGGAGGTCCATCCAAAGATAGCCCCTAGTGTTGCTTTAAAACGGGACATTAATATAACAAAACAATTTCTATTTCCAGCCTTTTTGTAAAAAGTGTGGATTGATGTATTTTGCGGCATTGCAATTGGGAACATTTTGCAGATCTTCTGTTCGAATCTCGGTGTTCGTAAATAGCTATAATTTTTTGGTATATATTTGCATTTTTTTAAATATCATATTTTATATTATTTGTAAGGCTGTAACTAGTTATTCTGCAGCTTTTATGTCCGAGAATTAAATTCTTCACTCGAAATATAAATATAATAACACATTTTTCGTATTAAAGTTGGGCATGCGCAGAAATGACTCTTATTTTTAGCATTGTGCTTTTAAACCAGAATTGCATCGTATTCCAAACTGAAATTGAATATTTATAAATAGTTTTTATGTTTTATTTTCATCTTTTTGAACGTTATATTCCAGATTATTTGTTGTATTACGATTTTCTTGAATTTCTTTAAGTTCGTCAGCATTCTTTTCTTTATTAAATAAAAGATGAAAAAAACAATCAACCTTCCAAAAAGAAACATTTTAAGAGTACATTTGTGTTTTCACTCTTCAGAAAAAGATCATTAATAAATGTAATGTATATTGTATAGAATAATAAATTTCTATGCTTTGATAATTATGTGTAGTCTAGCGCACGATAGCCACAGAATAGCCCTTGTGCAAATAAAACAGAGCCAACCATGTTATAAAAAATATTTATCTTTCATGAATTTTAAATAATTTTGCTTAAAATTTTTATTTTGTAAGAATAAACGAAAAAATCCGAATCAAAATAAATACTTAAAAAAACTTTTCATATGGTACAGTTTTCGCAGCTTATCTACGTGAAATTACAATACTCTTTTAGATTATAGGAATTCATAATATATCTTGAGAAAAGGCACATCAAAATTGTTTACTTTGAAATAAGCAGCGAGGAAGATGCCAGAAATAAGAAATGGATTGAAAAATCTTTTCCTTAGAAATAGAAACTGAAGGATGAAAGCATCCGAACAGCAGAAGTAGTTGCTTCAATTTGGGATTGTTTACGGCTTAGAAGAAGAAAAAGTGGCGAATTATTTCAGGCATTCTTTCGTTGCAGATGAGCGATCCAAAGATCCTGAAGAAGATTGAAATTTCTGCCACCAAAGAGGATATTTTGCTTTGAGAAAAATATCTTTCTATTCATCTGGAAAAGTTTTGTGATATTTACGTTAGTGCTAGAAACAAATTTCCAAGGAACACTAGAAATTTAAGAATGTGCCTAGATATAATGATTGTCGCCTCGACTTGGACCTTTTGAAAACTTCGACGGATTTCTTATTGACGAAAATGTAATGGCTTTCAAGGGGAAATTTTATTTAAAAATAGAAGATTCCATTCAAATTCCCTTCCATAGGCATCTATTAGAATTTAGAGAATGAAAAAAGCACAGTCTTTAGAAAAGCTGCAGACTTGTATCACAACATTTCGTTATCAAAAGAAGTCGCAATAAATTAGTTTCCCTTTCGCATTATATTTTCTATTTCAGAAATGGTCCCATGGGATTATTGTATCACGTATATGTCGATATAAAGAGGCTTGACTTATTTTATTGGTTTTTATGTCTTCTAGGAGCTGTATAATTAAGGTACTGAATTCATCACTTATGAACTTTTTATTTAGGAGTTTGCTGTAGAAGAGCTATTCTCAGAAATCACTATTTTGTGACGGATCATAGTAACTATATTATTACTTGCTGAATCCTAGTCGTTTAGATTGATGGAAAGCAATGTAGTTATTATCCTTTTATACATTTACTACTGGTAAAATGCTGACAATTTGGTAAAATATAGAAAATATTGTAATTGGCACTTGTTTTTGTAGCAAAATGGAACAATGATGAAAGATTTCACTTGCATCTCAAAGAAAGCGGGAAAGTAATATTAAGAAATGTGGAATATCACCATAGTTATCAACAATTACAGGATGTTGAATTTTTAGCACTTCCTGTTTTTTTTTTTTGTTTGAGAAAGCTCTACTATAAGGCAACTTTTTTCATAAGCTCATTCATCCTTCAAATTATCTCAAACCCAAAGATATAAACGAAAATAAGGTATTTATTTTGAGTTAAAATAAAAATGTAAACCAAAATATTTTAATTTTAGTTATTAACCCCCCCTCCCCAATATGAAATTGCTCTGCAGGGAAACTTCACGTGAGAAAAAAAAAATGGAGTTTGTTTTTGAAATCAACTTTGAAAGCGATCTAAATACCAATTATCAAGTAAATAATGTTTAATTAACGATTAACTTATTAACAATTATTAAGTATTTTTGTTGACTCGTGTTATTGCTAAAAATTATTTCCTAAATTACGTTTAATTTCTTTTAAAGTTTAAAATATCTAAGATATTCTGAAGATCGCTATTATGTGTTGGAAAACGCATGCAGGAGGATTTAAAATTCAGCTTACAAACTATTACAGGAAAACTGTTAGAAAGTAATCAGAATTCTCACCATTCACAGCAATATGGACTTCATAGAGGCAATTTATCGATTAATGACATTTAAAAATTAATGGCATTTCTCCATCATTTGCAGCGACGATTAATACTCTTGTCCCCTGGTCGGTATGATGCTAAGCATTCTTAAACTGTTGTATGTTCTCTATTCTCAGTCGGAAACATAGATAGATAACGCTGACACTCCTCGACTAACAATGTCCTTTCTCTTATGAAGTTGGCGTTTCCAGTTATATTTATTTCTACGTGATTTTGACATATTTTTCCTCTAAGTTGAATTTTGTTTCATTTCATATGTTAAAATTTTAATTGAGTTAAAACCCGTTCATTACCCTGATCACAGATACGTGGTCACGCGAGTTTCTCTACACGGCGCACGGTGTTATGTACTCGCCGATCTTTTCCGTTTCTATGGGCCCTCGATCACGCCGGTACGATATCTGTTTGGAATATTTTATTAAAATTTTTAAACACTAGATGGCTGTTGAAGTTTGTTATAATTTTGAAATATGTATCTCAAAGTTGGACCTTCAATAAACGCTTTTGGTTTTGAGCTTTTTTTAGTATTATTTTTATTTCATTTGACGTATTTAAGCATGTGTACAATTGCACGTGTTCGGCTCTTTCGAGAGGATTTCCTATTTAAATGGAATGATTTATTTTGCTCTGGGCCTTTTATATTTTGTCTGATTGAGGAAATTATGTAGGGAGAATAGATTTGTTAATTGCAGTTTCGGAATTGCTACATAGTATTTTGTATATTTTGGATCAATTATATTGTGCCTTCTCATGATAAGAGTGAAATATTTAATAGTCTGATTGTATGGCGTTTGACCTTCGTATGTGAGCAGGCATTGATTTCTGTTCTGCGTTTCTATATTTGATGGATTTATTGGTATAAGTAAACGGCTCTCTAAAAATGTACTTGTGATTTAAAGGGACTCCAGTGTTCTTATTGCTGATTTTTTTTTCTTGTTAGAAGAATATGGGAAGAATATAAGGAGAATTTGTTGCTGAGAGTGATAGTGACATATACCATTTTTATTGTTGTGAGATTGTTTTTATGTGTATATCCATTTTCGTGGTTATAGTTTTTTGCTTATTTCCTTCATTTATATTAATGCTATAATCTTTATATTAAGGCATATTAACCAATAGTATATTACAAATGTTACTTATGAAATCAAAGTCGTTACATTACACGGAGTTTATAGGATTCTTTTTATTTGTAAAAGGCGCAACTGCGATGGGCCCGTGGTGATGCTCCATCTCGGAGTTCTTGGGCCTTTGAGAGAGCTTCGTTCTCTAAGTACAGGTTCTGAAGGGCATTAAGCTCAGCACTATTTGCCATTTTCCTCATAACAGGAGTCGATTTTTAGAATGAGTAAGATGCAAAGTTTGACGAACCATCTCTAAAGAAAGTTAGTTATTTTAAGTTTATAATAATAATCATTATTTTAATTAAATCGATTTAAAACATATCAAATTAATTACAACTAAATTTCATTAAGTTTATAGATCACCAATTCCTAGTTTCAACTTTAATCAGGTGAAAATTATATTTTTATTAAAATGGAAATTATATTATCCGCACAAATATTAGTGCTAAGGATAAAACAGCATTCACCATAAAAGTTATTAATCGGAATTCCTTTCAGAAAAAAACTGCTTTCGAGGAATTCAGCAGATTTAATAACAACAAATTTTTAATTGTGCTTTTGGAAGTTTGTTGCTCGCATAAATGCATTTAGAAATTTTCTTAAGAAAAATATTAATCGTTCAACTGAAAATTAATTAAATCGTAATTGCGGCCAGCTGTATGCATCTTGATAAAAATTTTTTCCGAGTTACACACCCGAAAACATGAGCTATTTTAGGAAAATTATTTTGCCTCCTTTTCTGATAAATCTTTCCTCTCTTCTTTGTAGAATGATAATTAAATTTACATAAGGAATATTTATGGACTCTATTGTGATTAGTGAAAATAGAATAATTATTTGAAGAATCAATAGAATATTCTTTCAAAAACATTTGAAAAGTTTCATATTCATTCTGTAAATTTTATTTGCTGATTTCGGAACGTTTTGAAAAACAGTACGATTTATCTTTTGAATTGTATATGATTATTTTAATTTATTTCTTAAAAATATTTTATTCATCCATTTCATTCATTCAGTATTTATTTATTAATTTTTACATTAGTTTTGCTAGAAATATTGAACAATTTCGATTTTTCTAGGTCAACTGTTTTAGCGATGATGGTGAATACTTTAAATATGCTTCAAAGTGATTGAAAGACACAAATCAGATTATGTTAAAAAAGTATAGCTGGTCTGAACAGTCGAAAAATTACAGTTTCATTTTTTAAACGAAGTTATAAAATTGGTGCATTCGATTTTTTTCTTTAGATATAGTTAAATTTTAACTAAAAGATTGCACATCTATGTCTTCAAAACTGATAGAAATATATAGAATGAAAAGCTAGGGCTTTGCCACTTTTCACTGCCATTTATATTGACATTTTAGTTGTGAAAATAAGAGCCTCATACAAATCTACGACCACGTTTTTAAGGACAAAAATATATTTCAAATGCAATATATAATATATATATAATCACGAATACATTTAAGTAAAAATTAAATAAGTACTGCTCATGTAAAATGACAAATAAGAATTAAAGTTTGGGAAAAATATTCAAGAACATTCTCAAAATATTTTTCTCTCCATACCAATGCATATTAGAGTTATTCCAATAATGTGTGTTTAAATGTTTGGTGCACTCATATTGTTACAAGCGTTGATTATTCTTTTGTTTAACATGAACCTCATTATTTGCAGTTTAGTTTGTTGTAAGTAGGTCTCTAGGCAGGTAAAGATAATCTAATATCAGTATTTAATAAGATTGCATGGTGACAATTTTGTGACTTTTTAAACCAGTCTAGAGTTTATCGGAATTTTCAGCCAAGTTGTATGGTAATATTTGCTACTTTTATTGTATTTCTTTGATTCTCAGACACATCGACAAGGTGATACCATATTCTATGTAAGTGTCAATGGCCGTTAGTTTAGAAATGTTTTTGTGAAAGACAGAAGCACTGCACTGACTTATTGACAATCACTTTTGTAATTTTGTGCCTTGGAAGAAAACGCTAACAGATACTTTAAAAGTTTTAAATAAAAATCAAGATTATAGCTCGAAAGAATGTGAAAAATATTATTATTAGATAAGAATTTTCCTTTCTCGTTAAAAATGATTAATGTTGCACATTATGTACGAAAATGGAATAGGCGCGACTCATTTTGCATTTATCATGTACAAGTGAAATGATCTTACGGTAATGAAAAAAAAATGAGTTAATTCTTTAATGTTCTATAATAATCGGAATTTTGATGCTTCAAAGGCAAACGTGTTTTTTACGAATTAAATCTATGGGAGTGCTTTTACCTAGACTTCACACATATTCATCAAAATTTTAGCATATTATTAACCCATACAATAAATAACAATAGTTAAGAAACTATTAGTGTGCTATCTTTGACGTTTAATTTTTGGCGATTAATCACTGGGATGCAGTTAATAAACAACAAATAGGAAACAAATTATAAGTTGCACGACATTTTTCTGATCGGTTTAAACCAAAGTTTGACACAGAATTGCAGTTCTAATCGCCAAATCTCATATTTAAGCCATTACGTTTTTGAATTATCGTATTTAAATGATTGTGAAAGTATAGTTTGACATAAAATCAACGTTTTTGATGGATTTTGGTTCAAAATTTGATATATATCTGCTCTTTAGATACTGAATCTTGGTACCGAATTTTATGCATATAGTTACCCTTTGTTTTGTAGCTCATCAGGCAGATGAACAAACTATCTCTCAACGTCTTTCCTCCAAAATTTTTACATGTGAATTTGTTGTTAAGACCATATACCAAATTTCATTCTTCGAACTCATTGCGTCTTTCTATTAGACAAATAATGAGTCATCCAAAAATACGTTTTTAAAAACTCAAGGATGTCTCAAATATGGTGATTTGTCAAAATCTCAAGGACGAACTTTGTGACGATTATATTTTCTCTTTGTATAATTCATACTTGAGAAAGTGAAAATTGACATGCCTCAGTGTAAGTAGCACATTAAATACGTATACGAATAATGATTCTAAGAATTCCTGGTGAGTTCAGTTAAATAAAAAATATAATTCATTTTATTCAAAATTTACTGTGGAAAAAATAGGTCTTCAATAATACTAGAACAGATTCAAATACAAAATAAAGAAAGGGGGATAAGATCTATATGAGGGAATATGTGAGACAGTTCCAAGGAAGCCACCTTCACCGGTTTTTAATTGTGTCATTGCGATAAATATTTCGAATGATTTTCCCTGTTTTACGAATAGATCTTTCATATTTTGTTTCAAATTCTGAAAACCGAAAACCAAATATCTGAGGGGCGGTAAAATTATTATTAGTAACGTTTGTTTTCAGCTGGGATACAAATCAAGTGAATCTCATTTTCTTTTTATTAAAGCCAATCAATATATAGATATTCTTGATCTGAAAATGTGCCTCTATATATGATCATTGAGGAAAAATGTATAAAATGGTCTTAAAATCATATTCTGAATTCTGACATTCAGAATTTATAATTAGAAAAAGTTTTATAGTTTCAAATTGGGTTTATTATTTAAAAGAAAGATCTAAATGTAGAAATCATTCGTTGGTAACATAAAACACAATACAACACACTAAGCAACATTTTATTTCTATGTTGATGAAGCTAATAACGAGCCCCTTTCTCCCTTTTATTCCTTATTATTTCTTTTTGTATCTCTCACTCAGCTCTCATGATTCATATTCCTTTTCTTTTGGCTGTATAAATTCCGACAAATACCTGTTCGCCAATTACGTCGTTCATAAAACTTGAAAAGTTGGAGACAGGAATTTGGCATTTCACCCCGTAATTTACACTGGATTTTTTCTAATATCAAAGTTACGATAGAGGTTTCTATTTTCAGTTCTCTATTTTACAATTTTTTGCTGTTGTCAGTGACATCTCAGATTAAATGTTCATCTATATAAAATTATATTTATATCTGTTGTATAAAAATGTTTTGAGATGAAATTTCGCAACAATATACTCATGCATGTATATGATAAATATATATCATTAATTATCGACATTATTCTGCAAGATATGTAACAAAACGCACAAATATGTGCAATTCACATTTTACTTATATTTTACATTTTTATTCATGGCTGTTTCTTTAAAATTCAATAGAAGATTTTAATGCAGTTGTCTCTACCTGTTTTTACGTTTTTACTACATATTTTAGAATAATCTTGTATCTAGAAAATTACAACCATAATACATGTGCATATATTCTTTGAATAAAGAAATTCGACATATTTCTGACTTTAGTAAAGGTTGAGAGAAAAGTAAATCAAAACTATTCAATAAAATATTCTTTTTAGTATTAGAAGAGGATTATTTAAATTAATAATTCTTTATTAGTCTTAATATTGCATGGAATAAACACATATTTTTTCCACCATCTTTTGAAAAATAAAAATTTATAAATTCTTTATCCAATTTTTGATTATGTGTGTTATGATGTAAGAAAAATAGAATTCTGAATAACGTTATATCTTATGCATATTTGTATATGCTTTCAACATATAATATTTGCTTAGTTATCTTATGCAATAAAATTTGAAAACAATCTATTCGTTATAACATTTTTAATTATGAATCATTTCTTATTTAAAAGTGATTAGCAGGTAAAACTTGCTTTTAAATAACAATTTTTTAATTATAAATAACATTTATTTTGCCTTTTTCCTAAAATTAACCATCTATAAAGAAAATTTTAAGAAGGCCGTGTTAATAATGGCAAATTCTTAACTTTCAGTCTGAAAGACGGCGACTTTAAAATCCGATTTCACATATAAATAAATAAAATCGCCATGTAATTGATTTTCTCTCTAGTTAAGCCTATCATCTGGAATAAAATGAATGTAATTTAAAAAGAAATTTGAAGAGTGACGTCCTATTAAGGTAGGGTCTTCATTATCAGATATCAATTTAAAATAACGAACACCGTCCCTAAAAATCTCTATGGAGACTGAAGAATATAACTTTAATCTAATTGAGTAAAACAAACCTCCTGTTTTTTAACATAAGAAAATAGGCTGTATGTACCTTTTCTAAGTTACACTGTGGACCATTAGAGGATATGGAAAGTAGTACTTTTGATATAAAAATAAATGTACATTAAAAACTGAAAACAGAAATGAAAAATGGCGAAATCCTCCAGAAAGATCCTTTTACTTCTCAGAAGTTTTGAGATTTCAAAATAAGAAATCTTCATTCTTTCAAACACTTTCTCTCCTTTAAGAAATCATCCATAATCCTTTAATGGTTCCAGATCTAAATATTGCTTTCTATCAATTCATAAGGATCACATATTCTCGTTCGAAAAGGCTTTTACTTGGGAATACTCCCTGCGGATAACTATAAAATGGAAAGAGTATTATAAGGATGTTGCTTGAATATCACAAAACATCAAAGGTTTTGTATTCAAAACGAAACCTCGTATCCTTGCAAAAAGGTCGCAGACGCAAAGATAAAAATCCCTAGTTTTCCGGTACTTTCTACATAGTTCTGCTGTCTAATGGTTCTGAAGAGAGCCTTTAACAGCAAAAGAAAGTAGTACATGGTAGAACATAGAAAAGAGCTTGGTTTATTCCTCGAATTGGATTCCAACAGTTGTATTTTTGTTCTTGATGCAAGATAAGAAAATAGTGTGTTTGCATTACCTATAAATACAATTATGGAAAAAAATTCCAACTCTAGGGAGGAGCTTTGCTAGATAAACGAAATTTGGTAGGCATGTTTATACATCTGGAAGATGACGTCGATTCAAATTTCGAGCTACGCGCGTAAGTGTGGCGCTAGTAGAGACACTCTGAACATGCAAATGAGGTTTGCTTTAAATAAGTGCTGTAAGGTTCGTGATCGTTATTTACAGTTGAGATTTGACGCAATGGGTTAATGTTAGTCAAGGATGCCTCTGAGAAGACGCAGAAGCCATTTGTTATGACTGAAGACTTTCTGACTTATAAAAAACCCTTTTTATTTAACATCAGGAAAACGGAACTATCAGCTACATAAATATGGATGGAATTCTAAATCACAATTTTTCTTCGTTGCCAGTTCCTTTAACTCAATAACAATTTAATTAATTAGAAAGGGCAACAGGAAGTGGGAAATACAAGATGAGTGGCAACATTCTCCCACCTTTTGTATTGCATGCAAACACTTTAAAGCAATACAAAACACAAGCAAAATTATAACACATTTAGATAAAAAAATAAACAATCGTATACATGAGATTATAAAAGTAAAGATTAGACCAGTTCACAAATTCAGTCTTTTTACAGGAATTAATGGACGGCCATATCGAGATTTCTTTCCTTCTTCGAGAACATCAACTGTAGTAGGGCCCGGGTTTTGTGCAGAAAATTCAGTTCCTTGGTGGTCCTTGCTGATATGATCACTAGCACTAAGCTCCAGAGGATAAATTCGTTGAAGCGGTCGTATGATTTCACCACTGGCTAGGCGCAACTTGGCCACACGTTCCACACCGTCCTTCCCAGGAAACAATTCGATCACTTGAGCCAAAGGCCAATTCATTCGGTTTGGGTTCTTTGATTCAACTATGACAATTTCTCCCGGAGAAATCCTCTTTCTTCTTGAAGCTACTTTAGGACTTCTTACTAACTCTCCTAGGTATTCTTTGTAGAAACGTTTGCGTAAATTTGATCGTAGGGTATGAAGGTAACGCTCCCTTTTCAATATATGCTGAGAATCAATCAGATCCAAATCAAATGTTTCTCTTTCTTTTATATCTTGGATGAAATGAGCTGGTGTAAGTGGTTTAAGCTCTTTGGGATCGTCTGACATATAGGTTAGTGGTCGCCCATTTATTGTAGCCTCACAATCGTAGAGTAAAGTCAACATTTCTTCATATGTTACGCAAGCTTTGCCCAAACATTTCCGGAGAAGTTCTTTAATACTGCGGACCATCCTTTCCCAAAATCCACCGTACCATGGGGCGGAAGGGGGGCTAAACATCCATTTTATTTTCATTAAAGAACACTCAGTTTGAATGAAGTCCCAATCCAAAGATTTCAAGGCATTTGCTGCTCCCACAAAGTTCGTACCATTATCTGTGTATAACGTTGAACCTCTTCCTCTTCTAGCCCAGAATCTTCTCAAAGCTTGCATAAACGATTCGGTAGAGAGAGATGAAACTAGTTCCAGATGGACTGCTCGATATACCGCACACGTGAATAGAACTATCCACGCTTTGCTTCCACCACGTAAGGAAAGCGGACCGGCCAGATCCGCGCCAGTTATTTGAAAGGCTGCAACTCTGTGTATTCTGTCCGGAGGTAAAGGAGCTGGATCTGGATTAACTTTCCCAGCTGTTAGCCTTTTGCATTTTATGCACTGTCGTAAAATTGCTCTTATAACTCTCCGACCCTTGGGAATCCAGAATTTATCTCTTAAATGAGCTAAGGTCGTTAATACCCCAGCATGCATTAAGGATCTATGAATATGCAAAACCAGTCTTTCCAGAAGAGGGTGGTCTGGTAGAACTGTTGGATGCGTAAAGTCCTCTGGATCTTGACTGAGAATTAGTCTTGTTTGAACTTTCAGTATGCCATTTTCTTCGAAAAACTGTATAGTATCCCTATACTTTTCACGTATTTCAGAGGGCCATTCTGACTGCATGATTTTTATCAGAGTCTCTTCTGCCTTTTCAATCTCTTCACATGAAAGGGAATTGACTAACTTAGGAGAGTTTTTCTTAATATTGTTGCAGAATCTGAGAACATAAGCTGTCATTCTTAGAACCTTTGTATAGCTTGAAAAGTACAGGAATCTATCTCCAAATCTCTCTTCGTTTCCTGTGATTAAATTTGTCACAACTGTCTTACGCCGCTCTAGAAAGGCTTCGTCCGGAATCTCTGGTACCTCAGAACATGGCCAAGATTCTTCGACTTTATACAGCCAACTTGGACCCTCCCACCATTGGCTTTGCAGGAGGTCCGACCAATCGCAGCATCGTGTAGTCAGATCAGCAGGGTTCACCTCTCCAGGTACATGTCTCCAGTCATCTAAATTGGTTAAATCCCTGATCTCCTTTATTCTATTTCCCACGAATGTGTTCCACGGCTCTTTTTTCTTAATCCAACTTAAAACTACCATTGAATCGGTCCAAAAGTAGGTTTTAGAAACTGTTGGTAGGATAGAATGTACAGTTTCTGCTAATCGAGCACCTAACGCTGCTCTCAACAATTCAAGTCGTGGGATTGTGGATTTTTTCATTGGAGCAAGTCGAGCTTTAGCTGCTATGAGCTTGACTGTAACTTGACCTTGTAATTCACTTCGTACAAAAGCGCATGTGGCGTAAGCGTAGGCAGAAGCATCTGTGAAGATGTGCAGTGAGAAATCATCATATTTTTCAGGAAACAATCTTCGAGGTATTGTACATTTAGGTATCAGATGCATGGTTTTCTCCCATTGTCTGTATTTATGCTCAAGTTCTGAGGTTAACACTTCGTCCCAGCCTACTTTTCCTCTCCAAGCTTCTTGCATAAGCAACTTTGGTAGCAATAAAGCCGGAGTAGTAAAGCCAATCGGGTCGTAAATGCTGTTGATTACAGATAGAAGTACCCTTTTTGTAACTGGTTTATCTTGGGTACTATCTAAATTTGATGGTAACTTGCAAGAAAGTTCGTCTCTGATCACATCCCAACTCAGACCAAGTACCATTTGTGCATTTTGATCTTCCTTAGAGTCATTAGAAGCCCAACAGCGCAATTCAAAAGCACATTCTTTCCTTATTTCTATGGATTGAGATTTCAGTTGTTCCAATTCTTTAGCGTCGTTAACACTCGTCACCAAATTGTCCCCGTAGAATCCTTCCCGTAAATGACCAATTGTCTTCCTGAGGCTCTCTGTCTGGAATTTTTCTCGTTCTAGGTGGTAACTTATAGTGGCATTTAGCAGAAAAGGGCTAGAGGAAACACCGAAGACTACTCGACAATGACGATAAATTCTTATTTTTGAGCATTCAGCGTTCTCCCACCATAAAAATCTTAGGGCATCTCTGTCAACAGGTCTCAAACGTATTTGTAGAAATGCTTGTTTTATATCTGCAATTACACCTATGGCACCAGAACGAAATCTCAACAGTAGAGGCGGTATTTTTTGTATAAGACTTGGTCCCACACTTAAACATTCATTCAAGGAGGCAAATCCCGGTTTCTTGAACGAAGCGTTGAATACTGGGTGAACCTTTGTGGTATTGTTTGAGGGCTTAATGACGGGTCTATGAGGAAGGTAATGGGCTTCCTTGGCTATTTCATCCATTGGAACAGCTTCTATAATGCCTTCTGATTCCCACTGTTTGAATACGTTATCGTAGGCTTCAAAGTAATTTTCGTTTATCAAACGCTTAGTTGCTGTACGAAGTCTGGATTCTGCTGCATCACATTTATTATATAGAGCAGGATGTCCGGCTAACCATGGTAAAGCTACTTCATATCTTTGATCTTCACAGATCCTAATTGTTTCCTTAAAATGAGTCAATGTTTCTTCTTCAAGGAGGCTTTCATTTTTCTTCTCTATTGGATCTGTGATACCCAAAACTTCTAAGTCCCACATTTTAGGCATCTCCATATTTTGAAAGCTTAATGTGACTAGGTTAACAATTTGCTTTTTCTTTCCCAGTCCTAGAATTGTCCAACCCAACAAGGTCTCAACTGCAGATACACCTGAAGATAATACCTCTATTCTCCCAGTCAAAATGCTTCCGAGTATATCAGCTCCCAGCAGAACTCGTATGGGTGGTGAATCTCTTCCGACATCTGTTAGTTTTATTCCTCGGGAAGCAAGCTCAGAAAGCAATTTACTATCATGGATTCTTGGCAAGGCCGAGCATATCCTTGGTTGCTCGAGAAGAGACAATGGAGTTGAATATTTACGATTTAAGCTTTCTACGTTTACGATGTATCTTTTATGCTCAGAAGCAGGAGAAATTACTCCTCCAAACAATCCTTGAGAAAATATTTCTCTTCCAGAGGGAGAAAGGTTTAGTTCTGCAGCTAAATTCTTTTCGATATAAAATCGTTGTGATCCATCGTCCAACAATGCTCGAACACAGAATTCCTTATCTTTATTTCGTAGTTTGATCATGATGGTTTTAAGATATATTTCGTGTTCAGAGGGAAGATTTGTTAGCAATGTTTCTGTAGATTTCTTCTCATCATCGGTCGTACTGTTCTTAGACGAAACATTTTCTTTTCCCTTGTGTAGTTCTGGACATAGTAATACATAATGTCTCCGTTGGCAAATTAAACATCTCACATTACTGTGACACTTTCTTGCAATGTGTCCAGGCTTGAGGCAAACGAGACAGCATCTTTTCCTTATAACGTGTGATTTTCTGTCTTCGTAACTCATCTCTGATAATTTTTGACAGTCTTTACTGAGATGAGGGCGGTTGCAGAAAATACAACTAAGTTTTGCTTCAGATGTGCTTGAAATTAACGATGCCGCGGTGGGTTCATCTTTGTGTACCGATTTCTGACAATCTTTTCGTATACCACCATTTCCCTTATCTTTGCTGAATCCATCACGAGCTAAGCGGATCATTTCTTCTGATTCGACTTTATGGCGTAAAAAGCACATAAGTTTTTCCAGGGATCTCTGACTAGTAGCGTCATCTGTATTTTCTGAAATTCTACTCCTTTCCCATGCTCGCAAAACATTTTCTGGCAAACATGACTCAACCAATGGCTCTAGAAAGTCAGCAAATTTTTCTTTTGTGCTCCCTAAGCTTTCCAATGCTCTTAATTTTGTCTCTAGTAAATCGTAGAGGGTGGCTAAATCAGGGGCATTCTTACCGGCCGTAGCATTTTTCAGAACCAGCGAAAGGAGATCGCGAACATATATTTGCACGAGGAGATCGTCCCGGCCAAATCTTAATTTTACCTGTTGGACGGCTTTCGGATAATTTTCAGCGGTTATTGGGAAACTGGATATTAATCTAGCAGCTCTTGAATCAGGCACCATAGACTGGTATAAATACTGGAATTTGTCTATGGCAGTCAGTTCTTCTGAGTCATGTATTTTTGAAAAAATGCTCCAAAATTTTAAATATTCTTTAGGATCACCCGAAAACATTTTTAATTCAAATTTAGGTAAATTTAATTTTACTGAATCACGCTCGACAGAACTTGACAAAGATCCAGAATCTTTATTTAATAGCGTTTCTATCTTTGATTTAATCTCAAGAAAAGTATCTTTATATTCCTCTGCCGCCTCAAAATCGGCTTCGTATTCATTAACAGTCTCAGTATTTTCTAAAAGTAATGACGAAATATTATTTTGAATCTCATCTAAACGTAAAAATTTATCTTGTAACTGAGCATTCAACACGTACAGCTTATCGCCATCCTTGGCGTCTACTTTCGTCGCCAAACATTGCTTCAACTTATTCACGGTAGCCGTAAACGAAGCTCTTAACGATTTTCGTTTTGTTTTCAAAGCATCCATATTTATAAATGCACTAAAATAGTAACTTAAAATGATTCGAAATAGATTCTTAATTTCTGTTTATACTGAAGCAATGAAAGTGATTATATTTTCTTAAACTTAAATCACTTTGATCATCATAAACAGCATATCGTATACTTAAGCAGAAATTTAAATCATTCGTACCTGTACATCTTTTTAATTTCAAGTTCTTCAAATGCAGAGTACAAACTCTGTCCTGTCGCGGACGCCACTTTGTTATGACTGAAGACTTTCTGACTTATAAAAAACACTTTTTATTTAACATCAGGAAAACGGAACTATCAGCTACATAAATATGGATGGAATTCTAAATCACAATTTTTCTTCGTTGCCAGTTCCTTTAACTCAATAACAATTTAATTAATTAGAAAGGGCAACAGGAAGTGGGAAATACAAGATGAGTGGCAACACCATTATCAACAGCTCACTGAGTTTGAACGAGGTCGTGTTGTAGGGATACGAGAAGGTGGGTTTTCTTTCCGTGATATTGCTGAAAGACTTGGCAGGAATGTGTCCACTGTGCATGAGTATTGGCGGCAGTGGTCAAGGGAAGGTACTGCCTCAAGAAGACCAGGTTCCGGATGGCCACGTGGTACTACTGAGAGGAAAGACCGTCGTATTCGGCGTATGGCTGTGGCTAATCGTACTGCGTCTGCAGCTGAAATTCGAGCTGCAGTTGGCACCACAGTGACACAACGAACTGTTACAAATCGGTTACTTCAAGGACAGCTACGAGCCAGACGCCCTGTACAGTGCATTCCACTGACTCCGAACCACTGCCGTTTGCGACGGGAGTGGTGTCAAGCTAGAGCTCATTGGAGGACGGAGTGGAGATCTGTTGTGTTTTCTGATGAAAGCCGGTTCTGCCTTGGTCTCAGTGATAGCCGTTTGTTGGTTAGAAGGAGGTCAGGTGAACGCTTGCTAGTGACCTGTCTGCGGCCTAGACACACAGGGCCTACTCCTGGAGTTATGGTTTGGGGAGCAATTTCGTTTGACAGTCGGAGCACTCTCGTGGTTATCCCACGCACCCTGACTGCAAATTTGTACGTCAGTCTTGTGATACAACCTGTTGTGCTGCCATTCATGAAAAGCATTCTAGGGGATGTTTTCCAACAGGATAACGCTCGCCCTCATACCGCTGTTGTAACCCAATATGCTCTGCAGAGTGTCAACATGTTGCTTTGGCCTGCTAGATCACCAGATCTTTCTCCAATCGAGCACGTATGGGACATCATTGGACGACAACTCTAGCGTCATCCACAACCCGTATTAACCGTCCCTGCATTGACCGCCCAAGTGCAACAGGCATGGAACTCCATCCCACAAACTGATAACCGACACCTGTACGACACAATGCATGCACGTTTTCATGCTTGCATTCAAAATTCTGGCGGTTACACCGGTAACTAATGTACCAACATTTCACATTTGAAAAGGCTCTTCTCGCCAATGGCTCTACCTGTGATCTTGAAACTTTTATCAATTAAATATGTTACTTAGACAAATGCATTCCTAAAATTTCATTACTGTACAATAATTTTTTCTTGGTGTTGGGATTTTTTTTCCCATCAGTGTATAATAGTCTGGAACAAAATACAACATATTTTAAATAAATATTTATTTCAAATATATATTTTATGTTAATAGATTCCTTTGTCTTTTTAATTAAAATCTTCTGAGATTAACTTGAGATTCACCCAAGAAAAATTTTAATCTTTATTTAGAATAAAAGCCTTTATTTCTTAGCAGATATTCGAGCTTTCGTGCGCTTATGAATGAAGAAGAATCGATGAATTAAAATAGTATGATTACTAAATCTCTGGTGTTTGTCTTAAATATAAAGGATGCTCATCAAGCCTCTGAGGTCCAAGTTGTTTAAAATATATAACACAAAAATTCGAGCTTCACAGTAGCATCATTCAAAGTCAGTTGCAAACTCACTATGAATGTTTCAAGAATTTCACACTTTTCCTTATCTTAAAAACAAAGGTCCGAAACTATAACTTTCGTTTTTCAGTTTAAAAATGGCTTATATGTAATGCTGGACCTCTTCATGTTTCCTAGGAGAATAATCAGATCTACTAATAAATCGGCAGACATCTATAGTAATAATTATAAAGAACATTCAACGAGAAAGAAATTGTTACTTGAGGTTCTTTCACATTTTACACGAGCCGTAACGGCCTGGTAGTAAGGTTTCAATTTCGAAAGTAGAGTAATTAACGTTCAGGACATGAATCCATTGAAGAGTCATTATGCAAGAGGGTCTGTGCATATTAAATCCATCATGGCCAGAGCGTTCTACCGCTGGTGTGGTGTGGAAGTGCGGAAAGGAAGACCTATCTCGGGTTTCGTCTTTGTCACCTGACCGCTGATCAAAATAACGAGGTCAATTCCAAAATAGCTCTAGTATTGCTTCAAAACGGGAGGTTAATATAGCTAAACTACTCATTTTTCTATGTAATTGCACACAGATTTTGTTATTATTATTGCTTATACATTAAAAATTTTACCATTTCAGTATATAGCCGCACTTCATGTGTATTATTTAATTTTAAGTACAGCTCACTGTACAATTTAGGATTTAATAACTTTCAATTTTGAGAATGTACTTTCCATTACAGTACAGTTATCTATTAAATCAAGAATTGATTGCATGTAGATAAATACGAACTGCACAATCAGGGGGGAATGACGTAATTATTACCATGTTGCATAGCTGATATTTAAAAAGAACTACTTAAAAGAATAATTAATAAATAAAAAATGAAACAGACACTTAATTGCACAAAATATCAAGAATTGGAATTTTAATTCTATTCACATGTATTAATTACTTTTAAGTGCAATAAGGTTAAATATAGGACAATTTTACTGAATCTAATGTCGCATCGTATAAATTTTATTGTATTGCTCACTTGAGTTGTCAAAGAAGATAGGAAGTGGGAAAAAGAATATTTTATATTGTGAATATTTTACAGTTTAAATTCAATATATTCAGATAAATGATTTGATATTAGAAACGTAGTAAGAAAATTGAGAACAGTAAGAAAATTGAGATTCACTTGAAGATGTCAGTAAACAAGTTCTTACTTTAGTTCGAAAAGATAAAGCAGAAATATTTTTGACGCTAAAATTATTATGAGTTTTTATCTCAATTCTGGTAAAGTTTTGCGAAATATTTCAATTATACTTAAAATTTTACAAAAATGCGCTAATACTTGTTTATTATGTTGGTGAATAACTCTGAAAAGTATTGATTTCAATCAGCGACTTATAATAAATTGTCTTATTCTGGAAGTCAGAGTTTTGTCAAAAGATTGATGGGATTTTATTCACTCGACATTCTGTTTAGCTTTAATTAATGTCAATTCATAAGTAAATAAAGAGACAAATTTTAGCGTCATTTATTAATAAACCTTACTTCAGTATTAATTAAGAAATTTAAATTAAATATTTCTTCGTATTTTCTACACTTGGTATTTTGTCTATTAATGTCAGTTTACGATAAAATCTAAATCAGAAAGATAAATGTTAGTTTTATTTATATTAATTATATTTCATTTTATATCAAATAAAAAATCTCGTAAAAAAGCGATAATAATTCTTAAAGCGAAGTAAATCAAAATAAAATCACAGATATAGGATTTCTTTGAGTTGTTAACATGCGAAGAATCTTTAAATGTTCTTATTTGGAATTTGATAAAATTTCTTAATTAAATGAAAACGATTTATATTCAGTTAATGAAGCAGAAGTATGAACAAAACATGCTAACCGAAGACTTTATTTTCCTAATTGTCATTTAATTTCAAAATTTTATTTCAAATTCATTAAGAATTAAAGATAAATTTGAAATCAAAATGTTAGAAAATATTTTGCTTTAACGAAAATTGTTTGCAATTCGAATCTTTAGTTATACAAACAATTTTTATCACTAATGGTGCAGAGTATTCTTTTTCAGCTCAACAATTCATTTTAAAGATTTTTAATTTAAAATGAGGTTTTAATTGGAATTTTAGAAAAATATTTTAATTTTTTAAAATTTGTTTGTTAAAATGAATGGGATTCATTTTTAATATTTAATCATATTGAAATAGAAGTTCTCAGCATCCATTTAAAAAGCATTTTACCTAAAAATGAAAATATAGGCTGAAATTTCAGGGAATTTTATTCATAAAATAAATACATAGAAATTAAACGAAACAGTGATGAGAGTTTGCTTTCTTTAGATATATTATTTCTTATAGTTACTGTTTTAAAGGTGAATTATAATTATGCACATATTTTTGAAAAATGGCAATATATTAAAAAAAAGGAGCCACAATAATTATTTTAGTGGAAAATAAAAGTTTAATGAGTATTTATTAAAATAAGAACATACATTGTCTTAAATGAGAAAATACATTGTATTTTCTTTCCTATCTGTCCAATATAGTTAAAGAGAAAAGGTAAAATCTGTTACCTTTAATAGAACGAAGACTGTTTGCATTGAAACAGTATCAAATCCATGGGGAAATTTTTTAAATGTCCGTGTTTAAAATATCTGTCCAACAACATCAAAGGCTGTATTCAAAAACTGCGTTCTAGGGCAAAGGCATTTGACATATTTAGGTGTTATTTTAATAATAAAAACAAGAAATGCATCGTCTGAAGGGATGTTAATATCTATAGAATAGTTTTGTTTGAAATAGGATGGAGAAATTTTGATCAACTTTTATGAACTGAGATTTGATTTCAATTTCGCTACGATCGTCATTTTTAAAAATGTCATTCTGTAAGAATACTTAATTCTAAATCTAAAATTGAATAATGCGTATAAAAATTGTTAACTTAGAATAAAAGTTCTTGCAGTGTTTTACATAGAAGGCCCCGAGAATAATGGTCATATATCTCCTTATTAAAGAAGAAAAATCTAGACAATGTAATAAAGCAGCGAGGTTATCATATACGGAACATTGAGCATTATGTTAGTGAAATTATAATCGGACACTGAAAATATTTTTCTTTTATTTAAATCTTTTTACATGATTTGTCCTTTGTAGCTCATGTCTGAAAGGAAAAACAGCAAAACAATAAGTAGATGGCAATATTGAGCATACATGCTTCAATCAAATAATTCATGAAACTAAAAGGAAAATTTCTCGATCCCATACAGACAAAATAGAGACAAAAAATGCCAAATGTTGGCTTAATTTGCTAGATTAACTACGCATCTTGCTGCTGCGAAATAAGATTTTGAAGTAAATTGTATGATTTTAAATGGCAAGGGCAATAATTAATTTTAACTAATAAGTGGGAGGATGGCGCATTCGTTTCAAAACGTCCAAACCACTCCAGCAGATTCAAAGTACGTTACCTCTATATCTATGGCAGATATTTCGTAGATGCGTGTTTCAAATCGCCAACGATCCGTCTTCAAAATGAGACACAGAATTCAGACCTGAGATCCGACTCTACTTGAGATTTTCTGTGTATGTAGATCTAGTGGATGAGAAACAGACATCTTTGCGGTGGTGTGATGCTGATACAAGATGTTGCCCTCATCATCTGACCCTGATCGAAGTTTATGAGGACCTTTCCAAAATAGTCCACGATATCTTCCCAAGCATCAATAAAAAATATATAACTAAAGTTAAAACACTATCCCCCTTATGGCAGAAACAGGAATGCACCTATCTCTAACTTTGTATTTCATGTTTCCGGTACAAGGGAATTATATTATCTCGAAGAAGTTTTCTTCTTTTTCTAACAGATTTAATTCATAGATGAAGATTAGAAGAGAAATTATTTGGAGCAATAGAGTTGCATTTTGAAAAATAGAAAATATAACAAAAAATTTACTTTTTTTTGAGTTTGCAATTGAAAGCTATGATAAGAAATTCTTCCATGTTGAGAAGGAAATTATCGAACATAACCAACAAAAAAAGCATGAAATGAGAAACTGCAAGAGCTTCTAGGAAACCACGACTTTTCTCAAAAGCGCACGAGTAAAAACTATGTAGCAATTTTATTTTCAAAGAATGAAATAAAGTTTCATCGATTTATGAATGAAAGTTACATTTTATCGGATGCTATTGAGTGACTGCACATAAAGGAGAAAATAAAAGTAAAGCTACAAAACATGAGCGTAAGATCTTATTTTATGCTGTTGTTATTGGAGGAGCTTTGGCATAAGATGCTGAAGACAGCTGCAAGTTTTCGAAAACGAATCGACAAAAACTTCTCAAGAAAAAAACTAAAACTAAAAAGAAATTATATAAGAGTAACTTTTCAAGTTTCTCCCAGTTTCTTCCAGGTTTCTTATGGGAATTGTTGTATGATTGTAATTTCGCGATAATAAACTCAATAACATACTGAAAGTTATATTTTTTGAGGCGATGATTTGCTGACTGCTGATAAGTTTCGATTTTATTATGAATCCTGAAAATAATTCTGGTAAGTAGCGAGTATTTGTATGGAAATCAAGTAAGTTAGACCAACTATTTGTATTGAAATAAAATAACTGGCGAAATTTACATAGAAATTTGTGGGCTGATATCTACTTTTTTACATCCCAGAAGAAGCAAAGCAATACAATATATTTAATTATGCTTAGATAGAATATACTTGAAATAATTATTTAATTAAATAATATACACTGATAACACAGAAAATCTTTTCTGAAATTCGATTTATTTTATCAAATATTGTCTAATACAAGTTACAATTAATAAAATAAAATGCAAATGCTTATGCAATTTCTATTCATGAAAGTATTGCATAACCACAAAGATCAACTTCTATGTCTCTGTTGCATCAGTTTTAGAATGCAGAATTTTATCTTTTATTATTATTTTTCAGTAATTCTCGTGTTAAGTCTTTTACTTATTTCATAATGAAATATTTGGGAAAACCTTTAAAAAATATTTTAAAAAAATAACGAAATAATGTAAATTGATGGTTAGGTTGGGATTCAATTTTGTTATTTAATTCTGAAATACGAGTGTATTATGTTTATTGTTTTTCAATGCAATTAACAATTTGAAAATAAAAAAAATCGTTACTAGTTTCTTTTATTTTTGCTAACCAATCTTGTGATATTACGTCATGGAAACCAAGTTTTTGTTTACAAATTTTTTTTAGCTCGTTTGAAAAAAGTACTAAGTATTTATTTTAGTATGTAAATCAACTACAAAAATTAGAATTTTATTACTATCTTGACGATTGTCGTTGGATGAAGGCTTGGTGACGAGCTTTCATTGCTTTATCGAACTATACCTGAAGATTATGAACCAAATTATAGAGAGGACTGAAAACAGTAATTGGCAGTATTATAAACAATAGCATGGTAGCAATAGAAACCATAACCTGATATTTGATCACATAATAATTATAATAAAGAAAGCCCTACATTGCCTTAAGCAACATGGTACCCATATCATTGGCCCCACGACAGTGAATCTAATTTAGGATGTCGGTTAACCATTTCAGACAATTTTTAATTAGACCCTCTTAATAGATTGTACGGGAAGCTAATCATTCCACATCGAATATACTTTCATGTACATTTTTGTGGTAAAAAAAAATACTTCGAGTTTGTGGTATTTCGAAGTAAATTGTGAAAGAGAACTGCAATGAAATGTCAACGTGATTGCATACGCTTTTGTTCATATTTTATATTGATCGTATTTTCATTAGCTCATATTTTCAGTAGTGATCCTTAATTTCCATAAACGGAATATTAGAAGATTCTACCTTCCTGATGTTGAGAGCAAACATGGTTTAAATGTTCTAACAAATTTTGTGAAATTTATTATATAGATAATTATTTCATCGATGTAGACCAGAAAAAATGTGATAGTCACATTCTTAATTTTTCTAACAATTAATTCAAATTATGTTTTAAGAAAATAAAATTTGCCTTAAGCACTATGAAGTTAATGAAATATTCTGCAGTCAAAAAGGTTAACCATGTAACTTTACAAATTTATTTTTTAATTACCCGATATTTCATATATTAAGAATATTAAATATTAAGATATTAAAATGTGAAAGATAAAAAAGGAAATATTTTATACTTTTTACGTATTATTAGTTAATAACTCGAGCGACTAATGATTATAAATGAACAATTAATTTTATGCAATAAATAATAGAAAATTAAGCTAAAGTCAAAATTATAAATTAATTGTACTAAAGAAGATAATAATAGAATTACTTAAAAATCAATGTGCTTTTTTCATATCTTCTCAATTAACCTGATATATTAATGAATGTAATTAAATGACATAAGATGTTACATTATTGGTAAACGAAAAATAGCGAAATATATTAATAAATGCAACAAAACTCCTCAATACTGCGTTTAAAAAATGTAAATTTTAGTAAGATATTATACATGCCTAAAAGGCATAGACTGTGAAATTATTGAAAGTTAAATATGTCTAAGCTATAAGATGAAAAATAACATATTTTATTATATCGAGAGGTTAATACAATTTTATCACAATGTTCATTCATAACGGTATGGCAATACCTTTTCACTCTTCCACTCTATTGTGATATCGAAAGTATGTATTTTATTGGGATAACATATTTTCTACACTGGTCTGATTTAACTATCTTACATCAGGAATGTATGCAAGTTTGTTTTATGTAAAGCGCGTTTATTCTCCATCTTGTGTTTCGTTTATTGTCTGTCTTTTTCAACTACTGTTGTTTGCTAGGAAATGCCTCTAGTAATACATTGAGCCTTGATTGAGGACAGAAGACACAAGTTATATTTTTTTTGTCGGATCTTCTTCAGTATTGTTGACGCATCAAGTGTAGGAATGCCAAGAGCTAAAACATAGTAAAAAAAAGACTCAGCACTCTTTTTGAAACTATTTTTTGATCCATAAGAATTGTTTGAATAGATAATGTAAAACCAACAAAGAACATAATAAAATATTTTTGTACAATTTACAAGACTCTAGGTACAAAAGCTTTTTTTTGTATAAAAATGTTATATCGCTTTAAAAATGCACCAGGCGAATATAAATTATACTTTTAAACTGAAAACTCTAATAAGCATCAAATATCAAAGTTATCAAAAATGAAAGTATACTACAGCATTGACGATGAAAAAAAAAATGAATAGCCATAAATAATCTGGTATAAGTACAAGGGAAAAAACAATTGATGTCGATCTTCACAAAAATTAGGACAGGTAATATTTTGTTTGTTTCACTTATTATCGGTAGATATACGAATTTACTAATACAGTTATGCAATATTGTATAAAGCAATACTATCTCCGACCTGGCCTAGAGGCAGCCCGTCTCCGTTCGAACTTGGCTTTTCTTTACCCTGTGCTCTATCTGAGAAGTAATGAACTAGAGAACCCTCCCCTTGTAAAAAGAGATTGTGCAAGAGAATGTATGTGTCACAGTCATATGAGATAGAAATCAGCCTTCTGCCCTCAGGTACTCAGGGGCCTTTACGCTCATTATCTCCTGCATGCTTCGATTAAATCTCTTACAGTTAGCGAGCTTGAAAAGTGCCATAAGTAATAACAAAAATAAGACATTACTGCTACCGGAAGAAGATCGAAACAAAAATAATATTATTCAGCTAATTAATTCCTGTTCTGCCCTGCTTTAAACTCTTACTAACAGTGTTTAGCTTACTTAATGTAACATTTTGATATTAATAATGTTTTCATAATAACAGCTACTATAATATTCAAACAATTTTATGCAATTTATGTATCACATTTTTATAAAGTATAAAATTTGAAAAAAGAAATTAAAGTTTTGTCTTGTATTTAAAATCTTATTTTAATATACAGAGGGTCTGAAAAATACATTTGGGATTTTAAATAGTTGTTATACGTGTAGATGTTAATCACTGAAATATGTATAGTTAAACTACATTTAAATGATATCAGACTTTTATTTGTTAATTGCAGCACTTGGACAATACTGGCCAACAAATCCTATACTTGACAATGTAACTGACAATATTTTACATTAGCATCAATAAGTTTAAGAAGATAAACTTTGGCACTCGTTTGTTAATAGTTTATTTCATAGTATTTCAAAGTTTGCATTGATTTATTAGAAATCCTGCACGATATTTCTAATCAATAATAATTAGTTACAATATAATTTAATAAACATAATTTTCAAATCTATAGTTATATCGAAAAAGAAGAAATTATTGGAATAAATTTTCACTCTTTTAGTGTGGAACAGGCTTTTCACCATAGAAAAGGAGAAATAGCGGTTTCATTTTAGATACTAATAGTAACTCATTTACCATTGCAATCCTCATGACAATACAACTATCATTACTGGAAAATTAAACAAACTGAAAAGACATGCGCTGATGTAATGGCAATGGAAGTGGAAACAATCCCATAACGATGTTAGCAATAATCTGATTCTATTTGATCTGTTTTGAGGATCATTAGATTTTCTGATGATTTATTTATATATCTTCTTTGTTAAATATTATTATATTTAAAAATAGAGGATTTAAGATGGAAGAATGATGATAGATCAATCTTGTTGTTATATCGATTGATATTGCTGATTTATAGCGAAATTATTCTGATATAATTCTTGTAATAGCTGTTTTCTTTTTTACTAAATCAACTTTTTCTTCATTACAGAAATTGAAAGCATGTATTGCCTATATATAAAATAGATGCTTTATAAAGCAGTAAATAGGCCCAAAATAAAGCAATATAATTTTATTAAAATATATAATATATATGTGAAACGCAGGATTAGTGCAAATTTTAACATTTGAAAGTTTCATACACGGCAAATGAAGTTTGATTATATATAATGCAAAACTATTTAAACCTTCATATTTTCTTACTTCATATTTCCTATTTTCCTATTTATATTTTCCATACACACCCAATATGAAATCCATAATGAGCATTTAGAGAGGGCTGCATTTGTAAAACAAAATAAACACCAAATTAGTTATTTAAATAGAAAATTCGTTAGAAAGTTGTCACACTATTAAAGAATAATCTCAGATTACCATTAATAGAATCAGATGCGATGATTAAAAATAAAAGATGGTATAAAGTAAATGAATTGTTTGAACATTAAATGACTTTCTGAATTTCTACCGATCTATATATTAATAGAAATGTTTACCAAATTGATTCAGATGAGACTAGGACATTTTTTTAAATCATCCCTACAAATTAAAAATACAGTTCATAATACTCAAGAGCAGCTTACAATATATACTTGATGTAGTTTTGTATTTGAAGTTTATGTCAGTGAAGAAGTAGATACCGAAATGTTCACCATCCGCAAACACAATTATATATTCCAAGCGTTCATGACATCTTTTTATTGGAAAGGCTTCTCCAAAGTCTAGAGTTTTAATTATAATTCTTGTTGTTTACAAACTATCTATTCAAGAAAGACATAAAAATATATAAATACTTGGAAAGTAACTCCATCCCTCCTTTCTAGTCTAATACATTTAAAAAACAATTTATATTTATTAAAAACATTACTCCATTGTCATACATAATTGTTATAAAAGAAATGTTCACCCTAGAGAAACTCTAATTAATAATTAATATCTGAAACTCTAAGAAAATCATTAACAATTAAATTATCTTTCTTATGCAAATTTGTATTAATTAAAACAGATTAAAATATATTTGATATCCAATATAGAATGCTAATTAATTTGGTTGTTAGATAAACTTCCTTTATTCAAACAAATGGTTATAATTATTTCAGTTTGTATCAGGCATTCTCTCAGTTAAAAATATTTAGTTATCGAAGTTAGAAGAATAATCTTAAAATGAAATAAAATTTATATGAAGAAGATGCTATACATATTGAATTATTTATAAGATACTAGCAGCAAGATGTAAAAATTAGTAAGTGTAACAATAAGAAAGATTACAAAGATTCTAATTAAATAGTTCATTTTTTTATATTCACGTTAGATCCCTTTTAACTGAAACCTTCGCATGGGATAGAATTACGCATCGTGAATTTTTGAATATACAGTATAAATAAAAATAATAAACTTCATTCTGTAAAATTTCATTTGAAATTGATTATTTAAATCAAAATTATCTAAGGAGGCTACAACATTTTATCCAGATAACTACACTATAGTTAGTATGGATTATTTTTAATTTGTAGTATTTATATATTCTCCTAGAATATCAATCCAGATTTAATTTTTTTTTATAACTGAATCACAGCCCGGAAATTATAATAACATGTCATAATAAGTAATTGTAACAACCTTGACAACAATAGCCAAAGATACATTATCTTTTAAAGTTATTCTTTTACTATTAGAACCCCTTATTCAGCAATTTGTCAAAGTGCAGGGAAACATTTATTCCTAAATATGCATTAAAATGCAAGAATTTTCTAGAAATGATGCATATTGTATCAGACTTACCACATGATAATCACCTTAAAGTGCTTGATGATTGTACATGAGCAAAATGAAATGAATCTTCATTAATTTATGTATGAAAGTGTAAATGCATTTCTTAAACTTTGAAATTTTATTTCACTTAAATTACTTTTAATAAAAATTTTGAAACGCATTCGAATTTCCTGTTCGAATCTAGAGGAATCTTGACAAGTTGCAGATGTCATTGATTCTGTTTTCCATCGATATTTTCCAAAATGTACTTGTTTTTAATATTATATTATATCAAGGACCAAATGAGAATTCGGAATATATAACAAACAACAATAAAAATTATATATGTCCACATCTAAGATTAAATTAACATGATGCCATTTAGATTAATTTTTGTACGATATTATGAAATTTAAAACAGTTATTTTCAATTTCCAAGAATAAGGGTCCTGTGTTTGTTTACGACATTCCAAAGTGAAACTTCGAATCTTTATCTTTCAGCGTTTAATATATCTTAATCTAAACTTGCTTTGAAGTCTCTAATATCTTGATACAGTTCCTCGCGTTTATCCTATTTTGCATTTGTTTTTGTTTGCATTTCTCAGTAAAGTTTATTTTCATTTTTATATTTCGTAGTTAATTCGAAAATAGTTTGCTTAAATGAAAATGGTTTATATTTAACTTGGAAATATAAAGATTATTGCAAAGAATTCACAATAGACTTATCTATATTGATATAAAGATCATATTATAAAAAAGTAGATAATTTATTCTTGTTTTCAAATTTCCAACTTTTCTAAATATAAAAGTCTAGACATAATAGTCTTTTAATCTGTTAAAACATCATAAAATATTATTATTTTTTGTTTTTGGACATGGTCCTTTTCCTTTTTATTTACACGGATTTAATATAACACACAGCCCATTCTGCATCTGCGGTGGTCTGGGGGATGACGATCATTCGCTTTTGAATGTACACACAGAAGTCCTTATCATCTCACTTGCCCCTCTAACGAATCCAAATATAATTGATTTTTTAGCTAACTTACGAACGCTAAAGCTTCGTCTACGCTAAAGATGATGGGGAAGATTTGTGAAGTCTTGACGGACATTATGAGGAAATTCAGAGGAGGCATGACGGATCTGGGTCTTGGGTTGTGTACTGTCTTGTTTTAATTGATTCTTTATTTATGTAATTATTCTGACACCGCTTTTTTTTTCTATGTAGGATTATGGCTATTAAAAACTGTACAGCCTGCGTCCAAGCATAGGGGTAGCTGTCTTCCCCGTGATTTGGGCGGCCCGGTTAGGGTATGGTTGTTGTTCTCCAGTGAGTATGTGAGGTGTGTGAATGTGACCCCCTGTGAAAAAGGGCTGTGCAAGCGAATGAAGTAGCTAAGTCGTACTCCTAGTTGGTGCTACTGAAAATCAAGAGATGCTGACTTTGGCTTACATTTTTGACAGATAATTGTCAGTGGGCTTATAAAGTGCCATAAGTGACAACAACAACAACAAAAACCGTACTTTTCTACTCATATTCTTGATTTACATTCTAGCAATGCTTTTTTTCATGTGTTTGTCATTCTAGATCTGCTTTGTATTTTCACCTTGTATTTGTGTTATTCACCACTTTTTCATTTTATATAATGGGATAGATACATGATTTTAGATACTGGTACATTGTTTGATATTGTTTTATGTGTATGCCTACTATGCTTCTGTATCTACTATGACCTCACCCTTTGGATATTGTGCTTTATGTGTTTCTTTCTATATGTACTTTTCAACTTAATCTCCTAAGCCCAGAATTTACTTTCTATTTAATTTGAATATTTTATTTTAGTCAAATAAACTACTAGGTATACTCTTATTTATCGCCGATATTCTGGTGATGACTGGAAGCCTTTAAACAAATAAATAATGGCTCTTTTCCTGGCCACCTTCAAGGTCTTACACCCTTTCAGGTAGGCGGGTCGTCTTGGGGTAGGCCAAAACCACGATATAAAAATTGAAAATGTTATTTAAGTATAATATTTGGATAGCAAAAAATTTATGTCAATATGTATCTGAACAAATAAAAAGCATGTTTTAATTCACTCTCAATAGCGACGAATTACCTTAAAAACTTATAATTGTCTTGAGGTTAATAGGAGAATGTTATTAATAATTTAATCGTAGTTATGAATTTTTTTTTCAAAAGTACGTTTAAATTCTGGAGATAAAATTCCATTGAAGAGAATGACAGTTTATGACAAATCATTTCTGACATATTTTCTGTCTGCTTTGGGATCATGCTTGTCTTATTGCGACTTATTGAGTGTGCAAATAAAGAAGGATACACCGAAACGAGATTGGATCGAAGATGCTAAAGGTGTCAGAATCAAAAGTTTCAGAGCTTGATTTCTTATTTCTGTTTCACAGCTAATGGATGCTCTCAGTTTTAGATTCGATTGAGAGCATTTTCCCTTTGGAATCTAGGAAAGTAAATTTGGGAGAATGTAAAAGTCTCACATTCTGCTCAACGACTCTCAATGCAACAGAGCTATAATTTGCATCTGAACTAGGCAACTGGTTATATGCAAATCATGTGAAGTTGAATAAGACCGTCGGTCTTATTGTTCTGGGGTTCTTTTTCGAGAAATGGTGAAACCTTTAATTAATTTTTCTGTCACTCGTATATTTACGGGAGAGTCAGTGATTCTTTAAGTTCACTTATAGTATTATCTTCCGTTTTTGGTTGCATTTTCATTATTTTTATGTGTACCATTTGAAGAAAATATTTAATTACATTTGTATGAAATATATTTTGAATACTTAAATAATACTTTAGGGCATATTAAATAGTTGATTTTATATGCAATAAAAAAGGGAGAAAAATACTTTACGAAAATGGCAAACTTATTCCATGACTATTAGCATAATAAATAGAAAAAGAAGCATTTTCGCGAGTTCCATAAAATTTAATACTTAGAATTTATTATTATTATTATACATTTATTATTAAATTATCACGAAACAAAGAGCTTAAATTTAATAAATAAATAATAATGTAATAAATAAATAAAAAATTTCACACTTTTTATCTACTTTAACTAGAATGCTATGATTTGTATCTGGTCTTTCGGAAAATTATAGCCGGTTCCATAAATCTTGCGTTATACAATTATGTAGATGAATGTAGACGTACAAAGGATTTGCGACATTCAAATGGATGAGTTTAGTTTGTTTAGTTATTTTAAGGTCCCGTTGTAAGGCAACTAAGGGCTATTTTGGGACGGATCTTGTAATTTTGAGCCATGGTCAAATGACGAGGACGGCACCTGAGCTGGCACCTCCATCTCCCCACCACACCAGAGGGAGGGCTTCAAATGGATGAATTTCACAATTAAGTTCGATAGTGCTCTATTAGATAATTCATGGCTAATGAAGATCAAGTTAAAGTGTTTATGTAGGGGCTCTAGAACAAGTGATTAGACCCTGAATTCCACCATTCATTCTCTTGTTTAGTTTCAAATCTTCTGTTAGCAATGCCGGCAAGCTCCAGCGATGAATATTCATATTTAAGATTGAAGAGGAATTTTGTCTGACAGGTAGCTATCGCTTTCTGAATTTTGGTTATTCCTTCTTCTGGTAATAATTTACTGTAGTATTTTTGGTAACCTATTAAATTCATGTGTATTGAAATCTATATGATCTGCACATCGAGAGGCCAGAACGGGCTACTTTTTGAAATATTTTAGAACTGTTTCTGGTTGAAAACAAGTACTTTCATTCTTATCCAGCTGCCTCTTCAGGTTATATGCACGTCAACTCATATACCGCCCTGTCAGCCATTCTTATTACAAATAACTAAAGCATTATTCATTTGTAAAGAAACAGGCAGCTTTGACATTTCGAATTCTACCCTTTAAATGCATTTTATTTTATTAATTAAGTACTTTGATGTTTGGGTACTCAATGAAATAAGCTTAAATCTTAAATAGACCATGTTTCCATTCTCATATATTTCTCAAAAGCAAAGAAAATAATCAGTTTTCGGAATGGATAATAATTACCAACGATAAACGAATCATCTGCAATATTGTTGAATCACTTGGAAGGCTAATATCCATTCCAGAACACTATGCATTATTACTGGTGTAATTGGAATGAAATCGTCGATTACGAGCTACTGCCATCTAACCAATCTATTAAATTGGTTAGATATGTTTGCCAGCTGAACAGTTTTAAGCAAGTCATTGACTAGTAATGCTCAGAACTGTCCAATTGCAAAAGCGTGGATTTTCACCAGCATAACGCTAGAACGGATTATTTGTCACCAAATGAGAGCTGCTAAAGCTCATTTGGAATGTTTTAACTGTGCTCTCCATGCCATTTTTGATTTTTTTATTCCATTCTTTGCAAAATTCGTTTGTGAGAAAAAGTTTAACTCTCAGGAAGACTACAAACAACACTTGAGTAATTTTTAGTGGTAAATCAGGGACGTTTTATGAATGTGGGATGATTGAACTTCCAAAAAGATAGCGAGTCAATATTAAATAAAATTATAACATATATTATTGAATGAATTTCCTTGTTAGCATTAAGAAAATCAGTTTCAATGATCTCCTTCCACAATAGAATTCCCGGAGATATTCCAAATAGCCTACTAATTAGTATATTCCCATGGCTCCTATTCTGAATTATTTTATTAGAAAAATTAGTAACAGTGTCGATTGTTTGTGGAAAGAAATGCTTAGGAAAGTCGTTACGTAAAGCAATGCCCAAGATGTTCACAAATCAATTACCATCTGATATTCTGATCAATTACCATCTGATTCAGAGGTAACAATCAAATGAGAGCTTGCCTATCACTCGACCAAGAGAATTTGTTAAAGATCATTCTATTTACTCAGTAAATGCTTTTTCTGTCATTAAATTAAATAAAAAAGTTTTCAGAGGAAATTCTTTGGCGGCGAATTAAGTTCCATAACAAGGCATTTAATAGATGTTGCCGTTTCTTTATTAAAGAACTATGATATTTAATAAACATATTGCAAGAAAATTTTTCATTTGAATGCTTTGACACAATTAGGTTTTAAAAAACTTAATTCCTATCAAGTTTTTTCGGGGGGGATAAAACTTATTTTGTGCTCCTTACATATCCTTATTTTTAAAAAAGTAATGCTATAATTATCTCTGTATTTAAAAAAAGGTATGTCGGGCATAATTGTTTCGAATTTTATTCTAGCAAATCTAATGGGGACTGCAAAATTATCAAATAAGGATTGATTGGACTGATATCAACGAGGATAAAAATGTCTTGAATACTTATATGAGCTATTAGAGCTTTCTAAGAAATTTTGCTGTTATCAGAAAATATTTTAAAGGATTATCATTGTTGAAATATCTCAATAAATAAGATTAGTTAAAAAACAACCTCCGCATAAGCTGACGACATGTTCTTAATTGATTGGATTTACAAAACTTTATGGTTTAGAGAGCATAATTATTTAATCAGCTGTGTATTACACTTAATTAATGGATTACATGTTCCTAAATGAGCTGAAAGATATTACCAGGACTTCGCTCTAATGAAAGCATTCTAAAAGCTTCTAAACTTTAACTTGAATTCAGATCATATTTGGAAAGAAATATAAGAAAATTTAGGACAATATGTTTCAACCTATTAGAAAGTTAATTTATGACAATATGTTTCAACCTATTAGAAAGTTAATTTAAATAATGAATTGAAAATCCGGTGCATACTAACATATAATTATCTCGGCTGGAATTTACCAGTAACTTATAATTTTGGATCTTCTGGTATTTGTAAAATGTATGTAAAGATATTTGTTTTCAAATTGGATCAAAATGTCTTTGTATTCCCATGAGGTATCCGTCGAAGATTATTATTTGATGAAAATGTTTGAGCAATGATTAGATATTGTTATGTTGCATAATTCTTAGTTTTCAAATGAAAGCTATAATGCTTTATAAAACATGGCATTCTATTGTTCTGGCTGACACACATATAGTTCATTCTTGTGCTACCGCTATGTGCCACCCTCAGGGCTATATTTTTCTTCGAGCAATTCATTTTCCAAAGAATTTACCTTCCTTTCCACTAAATATTATATATACCATTGATTATAAAGGACATGGGCCTGAAATTTCTTTAAATATACTGTGTATTTATGTCTAAAGACACAGAAAATATGTTTATGCCTTTTTATTCAACAGATGTAATTACACATACATTTATAATTTCTGAGCAATATTGATAAAAGGATATTAATTAAAAACTCTCTTTTGTTCTTTTGTTGAAAGTCTGTTGCCCTTAATATGATATTGTATCAACATATTATAGATTTTATATTTCAACAATAATTGCAGCAACGATGTAGTGTTTCAGTTATATGAAAATGAGAATATTTTTTCGAATTTTTTTCATACAGTTAGGCAATTAGGCCCACTTTGTATTTTCCTACCTAGTAAATTATATAGAATTAAGTATGCATTGTGGAACTTTTTTTAAATTAATGGAACTAGGTTAATAGAATGGCATATTATTCAAAATATGGAATTTATGAACTCAAATATTGCCAACTATGACTATTATGATAAGTTCCAACATACTAAAATACAGAAAAATTAACATTGCAGAACAATACTGTTATTCTCAAACTCAGTATTGTGAATTTAATGTTTTCATTGCTACTAATTGTATTGAATATTAAATAGTGCTCTGAAATTCATTGTTATACTAATAATAGTAAATTGTTTCTTTACTTTCCCGCACAAAGAATATGGGAATTCTGAAAATCACTCTTAGTTTTCCTAACATATCAGCAGATTAGTGATAAATATAATCCTTAAAAACAGCTATTATATTTTTATTTTATCTTGGAGGTTATATAAAAAAATAAAACCTACCGCAAATGTTTTCACTCACTGCCTCAGGTACTTCAATGAAGTGTGATATTACCTTAAAAATATAAATCCCCATTGTTTGAAGTCACTCAACCAGTTTTCTGATCAAGCCCTATCATAAATAACTCTTGATATGATTTCGATAAATTTTACTAACATTAAAAAAAGTACTTATTTATGGGTATTTGTCTGAAATCTGCTACTACTACTCTCAATGCTTAGCACGATCTCTGACATTTGATTTAGATACTACAATATCCCGAAATCTTAAAAATGCATTACCATTTATTTAAGTTCAAATCTAACTTTATATCTGTTTTCTAATTGCAAACGCTTTAAAGTTTTAACTAAATAAATAATATAAGTTTTTTATAAGAAAATTATAAGAGAATATCTTGTACGTATGTGGAGGAAATTGTTAGAGACATTTGGTCAAGAAAGAGCCAACAAATAATTATTAAAGATATGATGAGAAGACATCATCAAAAATATGAGAAGAAATCATCATCTTTGAAATCTAAGAGATGGTATTAGTCGAAAGAACAAGGTATTAATGTGGGTTCTAAAAAACAGGTTTTTACATTGCCGAAAAAGTGAATTTTTTGGTTTTTTAAAGTGAAAACATCTTGAATTTTTCAGTAGTCTTCAGAAGCATCAAGTAGCATATTTGAACATTCGGTACTGTGTATTTTTCAACGGATTGATTTTCATACATGTACCCAATCATAGCTTTAAAAGTATAACCATTAAATCTGTCATGAATTAGGGTAGACAATGGTAGAACAGAAAAAAAAACAAGCTATAACGAAAAGAATAAGATACTATCAAAGTAATATATAAAAAATTAAAAAAGTAATTATGCAAATGAGCTACAGTAATGGAATACATGTAAAATATTAGAATAATTGTACAAGCTAGTTAATGAAAGATAAGTCAACATTTGAACATAATATAAACAATTTAATAGAAAGTCCTGTGTCACTATCATGTAGTGGTTGAGGCTTTAAAGATAAATATAGTTGGAAATCCCAATTCCCTGCCTTTATTTAATATGTCTGAAACTATGTTATGATATATTTTGTTCGGAAGTCTTTTCAGCACAGATTTTAATTCTTCATGAGGAATTTCATTAGTTTCCTGATCTTCAGCCTAGACATCTTATTGTCGAATACTCTTCCCCTTCAGAGTGATTCTAACAATAATATACAGGTTTGGTCATATGGGAAGAAATAGTTAAGGGGAAAACAACAGCAAAATACAGTAAGTCGATATTACTATATCCACAATAATCTTGTAACGGGAATGACTTAATAAGAACCGCGAAGCATGTTCAAAAGGGGAACTAATTTAATATCTTTGCCATAAGGATGAGGACAATCTGACTTTCAAAAAGAAATTAAAGATATTAATGGATATTGAACTGGCATCCCATTTGTTTCGTTATTCAGCAACAGAAAGTTAAATTAGCTATAAGTTATAGGAGATCTTCACAGGTTGCGTAATGTAATAATACTTTTTAACAGTGGGTTGTTTAGAGATAGAGAGCTGCCTCTTCTAGATACCCAACGTGCGCTTGCCCGGATCCAAGATTCATGATTTAAATTGTAACGAGAGTTAGAGTTGATTTCATTATTGTGTCTGTAATATTATAAAATGCCTAGCTAGAATAAACAAATGCTCTCAATTTCCACATTTTTACCTCAGGAAATAAGAGTAAAATCACTTACAATATTCTGTTTATACAAATATGAAACAAATCAAATTAAAAAAAAAAGGTTTGAAAAACAGAAGAACAAATTAAGCAAACTTTTTCCAAAGATTACTTTAATAACTGGTTGCTTTAAATTTCTATTGAATATTTCTATACTCATTGAATAAAAATGGTTTATTTGAAATATTATCAAGTAAGACTTAAGATCCAGTAAGACAAGAATCTTAGCAAAAATGTTAGTTAAAATAAATGAATTTGAAGACAATGATACTATTTAGATCATTTAATGAAGGTTTTTTTTAATTGGAAAGTACTTCCTAAGAAGTTTTCAACTTATAATTTGCTATGAAAAAGCATATATATACATATACATATTTCAATAAATTTTCGAGAATCTTCATCGTTACATAGTTTCGTCTAAGTACTATAAAAATGTATCGTTGAAAAACTACAATTAAAAATAATTGAAAAATATTTTGATGTCAAAAAACAGTTTTAGCAGACGTATTGATCCAGATATGATTACATGATTACTTCCATTTGTTTTGCTTTTCCTGTATATGAAAGAGAAGAAAATTCTGTAAAGGAAAATAATTGTAAAGAGTTCCGAGAATCATGTCAAAATTTATAAAACTCTCCGTGTTTGTTTAAATTTATTTCCTTTCAGTTCGTCAGATTTCATTATCCTGGGCTTTTGACATCCATTTCTGATATTTGTTTCTCTCAAAAAAATCGATGGAGAATCCACGTATTGTCAAAATCAAACTTTATCTTTCATATCAAATGACATTATGAGAAAATAACTGCAATATATATATATATATATATACGCAGAGGAGTAATCAACACATCTTATGTTGGGATATTGAAGGGAAAAATCCATAAATGAAAATGAAAATGAAACGTTCTCCTCAACGAAAATATTTGAAATTTCGGTTATAAGCAATGGGGATGCTTTTCTTATTACATTTGAAGTAAAATTTAATATATATATTTTTTAAAATTTTCTTTAAAAAATAGTATGAAATATTTGATTTTTCAATGTATTTCACCTTTAACAGGAAAGTGAATGTGCGTTATGATTTGGTAATTTTCAGTTCATAAACACTAATTGGGATGCTTAAAAACATCCTTCAAAGTTAGCAAACTGTTTAAGTGTAAATTCAGTAACTACAATGAAATTACTTTCATTTCAGTATACATAAAATAAAAATAACAAAATACATTAAATGTCATATAACTTTAAAATTTAAAAAATCCGTTCTTTAATTTGGTAAATAGCCTCAATTTAAATCATGCATAATATTTGTAAATATTGCTGTATAAACTTTCATACAAATGTAATGAAAAGAACATTTTTTATGCAAACGAAATTTGAAAGAAAAAAAATCGCATTTTGAGAAAAAGTCAAAGGATGGCATTTTTTTTAAAAAAAGGTATTTTTACTGATGTTGTTGTTTAAAAAAATTAATTTCTGAGTTGCCAGATTTTCAAATCAAGGCATATTACGCATTTCTGTAATAGATTAAATGTAGGGTCATGTATGATAATTGAGGATGCATTTTGAAAAATCTGCCATTTTTTCGATTTGAAATGATTTTATAAGATGGAAAATAGTCTATAATTCATATTGGTACACATTCCTGTTCTTTAGGGCTTATTAAATAACGCCTACTTTATAAATTAATTTACTAATTAATTCATCTCATTCATAGCGATGCCCTTGATTGCCCTGCTATATTTCCAATTATCCTAGATACCAGAAGGTAGTTGGAAGCTGACTTGAAGAGAACGTATTTAAAATGAAAATAAATTACTGCTTATTATCTCAGAATCTATTTTACGGTCGTTCCCAAGTATCCCAAAGTAATGTGTTTCAATGAAAATACATATTATTTAAGGGTAAATCTAGTATAAATCATCGTAATTATTTAATACTATGATTTAGAATAATTTAAATCGTTGTATCACCAATTTTGTCCGAAAAAATCAGAAAAGTAAACTTTTATTAAAACATAAAACATTGAATTTTCTGAGACACGAGAAGGAAAACAAATAATAAATTATTCCAAATGCATTAAAAATACAGGATTTTTTTTTACTATAAAATTCTTTTTATAATTAGCTTCCATGTTTGGGATTAATGAGTACATAATCTTGCTCCTCAAGAAGAAGTCTAAAACTGAAAATTGAATCTTTATCGTTAACATTATATGGTACAGATCCAACAAATATATTATTTTACAACTTACCCTGTAAATAGCCAATTTAGACAAAGAATATTAATACTTTAGAAAGTTTTGGCTTCACTCTTTGTTAATAAGGTAACAACTAAATAAAATAAATTCTAAAGAATAACGCTGATTAAAGTAGAAAAGTGTTATTCACTTTCCTTTAGAATACCTTAAAGAAGGCGCATGCTTTTCCACTCTCTAAGGCTTCACCAGTGCCACTTTTTCCAATGACTCCTTATTCCTTATTATCCTTTTTGATCTTATCCTATTGCTAAAGTTGAAAAATCGATTTTTTTAGAGTAAAAATCCTTTCACTACTTTTTAATTGAATTGTGCGAGGAGGTATTTTAAATAATAAATGCACCTACTTTGTTTCCCGAGTACATAAAAGTAAAAGGGATTTTCTTCAAAACATATTCGGACGCTTTCAATTTGAGTTTTAATTTTAGAAGTTTTTTTTATTCTTTTTCCCCTTTTTTTCTCTTTTGCGAAAGCTAATATCTTTTTATCCAGTTCCTTTTTACCAGAGAACAGGCACAGGCAGTTACAATTACTACAGGGGGAACATCAGGTTTTAAATTTTTAAATTTTAAACTTGCTCGAATCCAAAATAATTTTTAGTTTTGATTCCAATTTTTAGTTTTTTAAATTTTACTTAATTATATTAATTTAGATTTGTTTCACTAATAGGTTTTATTTCATTTAGCTTTTATATTTGTTTACCTTTTGTTGTTTAATTCCGAATTAAAATTTATTTTCGATTCCGACATAATTAGTTGCGGTTTAATTTTTGATGATTCTGGAAATTGGTTTTAATTATTTAGTGCTTTTATGGTTGATTATATATAATCTTCAACCAATATATCTTCAGCCAATAAGGCCATCTCAGTTCTCCGAACTACTTACTGCAGCAAATGCTGTTGAACTACGTTGACGAAAGAGAACCACTTCATCGCAGCTGTCAAAATATACTTGAAAACAACATTTTATTGTATTTATTGTGCCGGTAAATAACATTATTATCTTGAAAATCGTTTTTGAGGGTGAAATATTACAAAAATAAGAAAAAAGAAAAAAATATAAGATATTCGAAGACAAGAGATTTTTTAGTGGGAAAAAATAGCTTTCTTTGTGTGTGTGGGTACGTGTGTGTACAGATTAAAAACAAAATTCAAGAAATGCTTTTGGGAAAACCCTCAAATGTTGTTCAATATATTCTAATAAAGAAATATAATAGAGAATTTTCCATGGAAATATAAATTTTAGGAAATATAACTCAAATTTGGTCTTTGTTTGACTTATACTCCTCTACGACAAGGTATCTCAATTTATCAAAACAATTTCATCCTCAAACGCTAGTATTAGGTTACATAGTAGTTATCACTATTTTTGAAAATTGATTTATCTGCTCAGCTTTCATACTTTTCTTGTCAAAATTATAATCATTTAGTAGCTAAAAATGTAAAAATTTGAAGTAAAATTTATTCCATCCTGTTCAATAATTTTCATCTGTAGATGGTATCATTTCGATTGAAAGCCTCTCAATTATCATTTTTTAAACATACATAATCTATTTATTTGGTCAATATTCTAAAACAGGAATTAAAAAATTATTTCATGCTTTGTTTTGTACAGGGACAGAATCCTTTTTGCATTTATTTCAAAGTTTTTAAGGAAATGTTTGTAAAACTGGTTCCTGAAACAAACTATTTCGTGCTAAGAACTAAAATAATGGACTTAAGGGTTGGAATAATTCGAATTAAGCGGAGTTCACTTTACAAGGTAGAGAGACGAAAAATACAAAATGTTTAATGACAAAGAAAATCGCATTGAAAGATCTGTATCTTTTGATAAATAAAAAGACCTTAACGCTTCCTTTACCGCATTGATTATTTAAATTACTGAAAGAATGATAATAGATATTTTCATACTCAGAAAATTCAAACAATAACAGTGGTAACAAATGAGAATATAACTTCATTGTAAATTGTGATCGTTTTATTTGTACATACAAAGTTTCATTTGTACATATTATGCCGCCCTATGTGAGTTTCTATGGCTAAACGGGCATCATCTATGTAGTCCTTCTATTTCAATGTAAGAAATTCCTTAGCGTATTTTTAGTTCGCTCGCTGTCATACGCAAGGGAGAAATACAGACAATAGCACTAATAACAAATGAATATAACTTTCATGTAAATAGCCATGGAAAAAACATTTGAAGACAATAGGGAATGAAACTAAAAATTGAGTAACCGGATAGTCATGGGTAGGTCACAGATCATTAAGACAGAATCTATGACATACAGACTTAGATAATTACATATGGAATATGCATTTAGTTATGGAACCCTCATCAATGATTGCGAATATACTTCATAGTGTCAGGCGTGAATATTGAAATACTTCATGACTAAAGGAAAAATACATAGAGCAGTTACAATGTGCACAGACAAAACTTTCAGCCTTCTTATGTTGTGTGTGCAAATGTTTTTCCTTATTGTTGTTTACAAAGAAATTATAGCATTTGTAACTGGTGCAAATGCTTTAAACATAATGAAAGGAAAATTATTGTAATTAAATGAATTTAAAATGTCTGAAGCAGTAATTTATTATGATTAGGAAGAAATGAAACTACTTTTGTGTGTCAATGATTCAATTCGTCAACATGTTGATTAAAAAATTTGTAAACAAAATTAAATTATATAACTGAACCTTGTTTTGAAAACAATATCATTTTAAAATAATTTAAATTCACTCTAAGGAGTACCAATTAAAGAAGTTCATTGAATTACTGAAGTTTAGCTTATTTTTCTTTGAGATCCACTGTAATCAGATTAGTATTGTTAATTAGCATTAATGAGACTAGAGCTATTTTTACTGCAGATATTTTCTGCTAATTTACTACTAACTTAATAGTTACGCATGCGCCAACGGATACACTATTAAAATCTATATAATATTAAATTATTATTGTTTAAGGTTTTATCGATTGATTTTTAAATGTAGATTTGATTTTTGCTGTTAACTATACGAAGAGATCAGAAAGAAACTGTTCTTGTTGTGATACTTTACTAAAGTAGAAAACAAAGACTATTGTAATGCAATTTTTTACAATAAATGGCTTTTCAGAACAATTTTACTTGAGAAACTTGCAGTTTCCATAATCATATGTCGAATGATAATTCAAAAGTTTTGATTTTCGCCATCCCAATTCTTTGGTGATCAATTTTTGGTTTAGTTTCTTACTAGTTAATAATATTTTAATCCATAATAATATTATTTACTGATTAAAGATTAATAAAAAATAATATAGTGTCAGTAAAAAGAGGTTTTTATTGAAAAAACTCGATTCTCTACTATTTTGGGTAAACATCGCTATTAAAATCCGAAGAGGTAAATTATTTTGTTCGAAGGAGAGAAGAATTCCACAAATCAAATTAGCTATTAGAAATAATTTAAAGGAGTAATTTTGTGTGTATGCTAGGCTTTGTGGGCTTAATACAAAGTCCAATTAGTATAACAGCTATCTATTACAGTAGTGTCACTCACAGACAATTTTAATTTTAAAGATATCTGTAAATATAGACGAGAGAAGTTTGCTAATAGCGCATTAGTTTCTCGTTTGGCCCTCACTAAAACTTGACAGCTCCAGAGGGAACTGCTTCAACTGTCTGAGACAGCCAGTGATGATTAATGTTACTGAGAAGTTTATCAACTCTGGTTCTAGTCTGTCGTTTTTGGAACAAGATGTGGGATGAGTTGTTGAATTGTGGTTTTTACAAAATTCTGTCTTATGCCACGTCTTTCCCTGTTTTTAATCTCTCACTCTTCAAAATAATTTCTTAGAAGTCTGGTAGATAACATGTATAACAAAATAAATGGCACACATTGTTAAATAATTTATTAAAGTTTGAAAAAAAAAATATGTGTTTTTCGTAACTCATTTTTCGCTTACAGCAGAGAATGTTCGAATAAGTTTTGAATGCTTGTTAATGCAATGTATAAGTTATCAACTACTTAAAGAATCTTTATTTTTTAAGTACACGCATTACACTATTATCTGAAACTGAAAAATTTTCTTAAATTACAAAATATCTTCCTGTGAGTAAACAACAAACAGAAGAACATGATTGTTTCTCCTGAAGAGAAATTTTCTTATTTAGTTATTCATAATTAGATCATTATAAAAGGTATGAAAACAGTATATCTGATTTCTGAAATTGATGAGATGGACATTTTTAATGAAGCTATTATGTCATGAAATTTAGCTCCATTTGGTAAGTAATTCACAGAACATGAGTAAGATTATTATAATAGAAGACGCCTTTAGTGTTTAATGAAGTCACGATTTGATTCTGAAAAAGTGCTTTATTGAAGGAATCAGGAATATCAAATTATGGATAAAAGATTGAATTGAAATTACCCAAAACTGATATTCGGTGGCAAACCATCTGATCACTTAAGTGGCCATTAGAATAATAAAGATGGATTTGAATTTTTGATAAAAACCTAAATTTATGGTCTTCATGGTTTTTCTATTAGAACTTCCGTTACATCTCAGGGACTGTTTCTGTCTTAAGAGCAGAATTAAGCGAAAAATCAGTATTGCTCAGAGAAATATTTATTTAATAAAAATAGAAAAATGTGGCAACATCCTATGGAACTTGCATGCATTTAAACCAATACCATTAAAAATATAAGTATTTATGGATTCACAAGGAAAAGAATCTTTTGTAATCGAATCTAAAGAAACTTTAAATGAAGGATTTCTTGTTGTCGCATATATTGTTTATAATGAAAAATTAAAAATAAGTATTATTGAAGAAGTAGTAATATTTTCTCATAACATTAAAATTATCTTTTATTGTCAATACTTTACAACTTTGAACCTATATTTCATGCGTATTCATCTATTCATACCTTGTATTAAATTTTGCGTCTATAATCCCTTACAACATATTAATACACAAAAAAGATGTTCTTCTTACCTAGTGCACATGTGAATCAATAAAGCGTAAATAAAATTGAAACAGGATTTTAGAAACTGTTTCTCATGAGTGTTTTGCTAAAATATATCATATGATGAAGAAAAAGATTAAATCTTCTGTAAAATAATTGGAATAAAAAGCCACAAGTTTGCTTAAAAAAGTTTGCTTATTCATTTTATTTAACAATGAAAAGACTTTCTTGTTTAAATATGGCAAACCAGTACTCAAATTGATATCACTGTTAATTGTGAATCAAATTATGTTTGTTTCCTTACATTAGAATTTTCTATCCTCTTTCCACAAATGTATTTTCAAACAGAATTTTATTTAAGGTGGTTATAAACATTTTGATTATTCGGGGTATCAATAATATTAAACATTGTAGCGCTATTTTGTTTAAATATTTTGGATTAGGTTCAATATAAAATTCATGTAATTCTGTCTTATTTTTACTTAACGCATACAAAAATAGATAAACAGTATCTACTCTTTGAAAATTTCAAAACAGTATCGAATAAAAGCTGCCCTTAGGTAGAGAATAAATTTTTTTTAAAAATCTATAAAATAAAGGCAAAAACAGCACTGTAAAAGTTGTTAACTTATTATGTTCAAAGAAATTATACTTATAGCTAGTCATGGAGAAGAAATTTACAAGATATGGTTCGGAGATTTTCATAATATTTCTTGGAACGCCATTCATTGCAGTTTTAAAATTATGTTTCGTAATAGGCTAAGTAATGACATTTTTTATATCACTTTTTACATTGTGAAGGGATGGGTACATAAATGCCTTTTATTTTTTTCTTTGAGTGCAGAGATAATGTGAAAAATTAACAAAGGAATATTGGTGAAGAATATTTTTAATGAAAAAATCTAACATCGTGTTTTTTATATTAAATGACATAAATAATCTAAAAAATATATTGAAAGCATTCATAATATGATAGAACCTTTTCACTAACATTTATAAAACAAAGTCCAAATTAGTTTCGTTTTAGACTGTTAAAGGCTTGAATTAATAATTCATGCCATTATGGAGCTTTAATGCCAAAACATTTTAAAATGAAGTATGAAACAGTTTGTATTAAGAATACTTTTAAACATTTTTCTTTTATTTTACAGTTAGCATACTTTCATACTTAAGGAACGTATTACAGTTTTCATGAAAGTACGAAAACATTTCGGAAGTTTATTTAAACTTTAAGATACTTGAACACTGAGTTTCAACTGTTGCATTTTAATGGAAAACATATTGCTTTTAGGACTTAAATGGTATCAAATATAAAAAAAATCGAAACATCCTTTACAGAATAAATGTTATTTTAAATTAACTAACTTGTAAAATTAAAGATAATTTGTTGAGAGATTTAAATATTTAGGTAAATATATTAATGAAAATATTATAAAAAATGAAAATAAAAACATACACGTTTCATGTACTAGTTCTTAAGAAATTGAAGAAGAGAGCATACATGAAATCATTTCTGATATATTTTGGGACGTTTTTTTTAATCTAATAACTTACCGATTAACAAATTAACGGGATTTTAAAATTACGGTAGGATTACTTGGGGTTTAGTTTTTTTAAATTTAAATTATAATTAAATAAAAAGCACGATATTGGAAAGAAAAATATTCTATGCTAGATTCATCACCTTTTATCAATCTGAGTCTGTTTTTTTGCCTTGATACATGGAATGTAAATGTGCAAAAAAGATTTCATTATGTATTTATGCTTCCGTATTTCAAAGTGAAAATAAAAAGGTAGAATTTGATTTCAAATGCACAGGGGATTTTAAAATTTTGGTATGAAAACGATTAAGGACATAGGTCGTCAAAAAATAAAACCCCGCGTCCTGGCATAGGGGTCATCCCTATTTCGTGATATGGGTTTGATTCCAGTTTCGGGTGGGGTTGTTTTTCTTATATTTTCTATCAGTGAAGTGTGCGAAGGTCTCTCCCTGTAGAAACTAGTTGTGCAAATGAATGTGACGCATGATGTAGTTAAATCGTACTCTTGGCCATGGATGACGCTACTGAAAAACAAGAGACGCTCATTTGGCGCTAACAAACAACAGTCAACGGCCTTGTAAAGTGTCATAATAACATAAATCATAAACATAGAAATGTAAGATAAGAAAAACCACCTGAATGGCCTAGAGGATATAGAAAGAAATTAAAATCCTTTAAAGAATGAAGCTCAATTCCAGATTTCCCTATTGACATAAAATCAAGTTCAGTAAAAGTGGTGAAAAGAATGTGAATTAATTCCTTAAATGTAAAAATCAGAAATTTTTTCTAATAGAAATAAATGGCTGCATCACTATTAAATTAAAAGATAGATATAATCTATACCGAAAGGCATTTTCTTCTCACATAAAGCGAAAATATTGAAGAAACTTGAAGTTAATTTGTTTTTTTTTTATTCTGACAATCTCTAGGCCACTTAATTTTTTTTTTAGAAAATATTCCTTGCTGTGCTTGGCACAAAATTTCGAAACGATTCCTTTTGACTAATCTTTATACAATAAAAGATATATTTCTATCCAAACAAACTAAGTTATGGTTTTATTTTATTAATTTTTACAGACGCAGAATGGAAGATTTTTTTTTCCCTTTTACTTAACAGCAAAATTAAACGTGAAATGAAGAGCTGCGTTTGATTAAACTCTCTGTTCAGTGGTTTGAAAAGTTATTTCGAAATATTTGTCTGTGGCCATAAAAACTCCTTAGGATGCACGATTAACTTTTTAATTTAATGTAAGTAATAATAATAACAATTTATTTGCAAAGTATGAAAAAATTGGAGCGAGAATATTTTTAATTAATAATACAGAATTTCAGATGATTTATTTTTATTTCAACGTGAGCTGAATAGAGAACTGAAAGGTTCCATTAAGAAACAAAAATTCTAGTTCAGATTATAAACAGGGAAAAAATTGAAAAGAGCGACTGTAAATAGACGAAGTAGTTTTTGGGCGCAAACACTTTTTAAGTTGCTGATATTGTTTAATTGCCGAACGAACTGAATATGCTTTCTAGTAAAAGAATGATTTTAATGGCGATTAATTTCAAAGTTTGTACTTTTCCAGTTGTAGAAATGTAAGAACTAGGTTCTTAAAACTTTTCAATTTTTAATGAAATCATATGTAAATATTAAGAGTGTTTGGATAACGTAAGAACATTCAAATAAACTTGTATGATATAAGTAAGGGAAGTCATCCGAAAAAACTCAAAACTTCAGACGACTATAGTTAGAAATAATTAATTAACAGAATGCTTAAATTATGACTATATTTGCTCAAATAAACAAATATGACCGACCTGACATTTGTATCAATATTTATTGCAATCAAATTCTTCTATATATTTAAAATCGTTTTTTTTTTCGTTGCGTATGTTTAAATTTGTTTCGATTTTTGAAACCAGATTTAATAGCCAAAGTTCAACTAAACAATACTTAACTAAATAATAGTATTATGTTGTTGTTGTCGTCGTAGTGTGACTATTTTAACTCAAGTTTTGAACAATAGTGTCTTCTACCTCATATGAAGATAGCAAACACGCACTCACTTGCACAACCCTTTTTTTCGGGCTCACAGACAGGACACAGTATGAAGAAACTATCTTCAAACCAGGACGCAAACTCGGGACGCTCAGATCGCGCTATCCCTAGGTTAGGATGCCAGGATTAATAATACAATCAATTACATAATTGATTTTCCAAATACAATTCTTCAGCATTAAATATAAATGGAAATTCTAGTTACAATATAAATATTTTTGCTTTTGAAATTGATGTTGTCCAGAGCGACTCTTAAAATTTATTTCTTTTAAGAGCCTTAAAAATGTAAGTGAAACTCCCATGCATGAAATTATTACGTCGCCTCAATTTCTGAAATTAAAAGTGGAATCCCATAAATCTGTTAAGCTGTCTAATGAAATCGCTGGGATGTAAAATTATACATTACGCTTCGATTTCCTCATTAGCTAATACCTATAAATACATGAAAATAAAATGTCGATTGCAAGAAATCCTTTAATTTCCTAAATTTAAATTAATTTAGGATTTTTTTTAATCCTAGTTGTTTATCTGATATTTTTTGAAACATTAAAAGCATGGAATTATTTCCATAATTAATGAGCTCTTGGCGAAGTTTAGTAATTGAAACTTGAGGTATGAAAGATATTATAGTCTTTTAAAAAAGTTTTAGAATCAAAGATAAGTAAATTTTGAAAATCTCTTTACTTTTTTAATGAAAGTTCGTGACATCGAGTGCATAAATAACTGTATGAGTTCTATATTGGCAAAAATTTTAAATAAAGTTAAATTAAAACATTTACATAGAACTATGTATCTACTCTGTAGGAATAATAATTTCAATATTATAGCATAAAATTGCCTCAACCACAGAGTGGCGTTATTGAGTAAATATCAGCTTTTTGTCCAGTCTGAAATATTGAATTAGCTATTATCTGATCAATTAAAAATACAAGTAATAAAATCATATGGAATTCTTTTAGAAATTATTTTGAATATGAATAAAACATTCTCACTTTTAAAAATCAAAATCCATTAAAAATTCCCAAATAAAAAAAAATGTGAAAAAAGAGGGATTTTAATTATTTGGCATTTTTAGATTGAAAGAAAAATAGATAAGTAAGTGATTCTATTTTCTATATTTATTTCTTCTGTAATTAAAATGAACAAGTTTGAAAATTCAGAAGGATTATAGCTTCTTTTTGCTTTCTCAGTGTATGTTTTTGATAACTTTTAGCTGTTATTAAGCTACGAGAGAACCGTATTCCATGCATCCATTAACTAAAGAATTAAAATTTAGAGTCTTTCTACTATTCTAGTGATAAATTTGATGACATAAACTCGGGAAGTATCGATTATTGTGATCTTCCACTTTATTGCATTTATAAGTATTTCTAGTGGAATTTTCTAGTATATATTTCCTTTTTTTTCCAATCCATTTCACGTTTTAACTACTTCATAATAATAATCTTCAAATCATTGCTGTATTATTTTATATTTTTTGTACAGTAAATAAAATATTTTAGAGATGCAGTTTGTATTAATTTTTAAAAAATCAACCAAATGAAAGGGAATTTTTTCGCATGATTCGCCAATTTTAGAGGGAAAAAACTCGTTTTTCTTAGAACTGAAATCCTTTTCTTCTATTTTATTCATTATCCCCTTATTTAGCTCAATTTTTTTCTCAGCATCCCGTTAAAATAACTTTATTCAAGCGTATTAGATTTTTTATCTCTTCAGATCAGCCATATAGAGGGAAAGCTACAAATTATGATAGTATAATATGACATGTAATTTTTTCCCCCTCAAAAGGTTGTTCTACTTACTTTTAATTTTTTTCGTAAGCTTAATTTCCGCCTTGGGTTTTAGACGACTAACAGATTATATTATTAGTTAAACATTTTTATTTCATCTGAATCAAAACTGATTCTTTCACGAATCAGTAGCGTGTTTTTCTTTATTATTAAAAAGCATATTCATGGAAGATAGAGTTCTGAAATTAAAATGTGAATAAATGCAGTTCATAAAATTAAAATGTGAAACTTGTGCTTAAAAATAAAAAAAATTAATTAGCTTTAATTCCGATGCGCTCCTTAGTTTCTCATTTCTATTCAGAAAGGAAGAATAAAAATCGAATTGAGAGAGGTAAGATTCTCTTTTCACCAAATCTTTGGAATGATGTCGCAGCACTGTACAACTGCTGAAAATAATGGATTAAACAGATTAATGTTGCGAAAATATCAATATTTGGGTTGTTCCAGGTGATTAGAGAAAGGGAAGACTGAAGACTTTAGAGGACTAAATCGCTCGGTCGGAATTCTTCTATTAGAGCGATTCGAGCTGTCATAAAAAAAAGCAGGGTATTGTGAGTTTTGAAATGTCCAGGTGTCTGGCTTGTTTAATATCCAGGTTTATGTTTGTCCTTTACTTTTAAGCATGAAATTGTTTTTAGTGATGCCATAATTGATAAATTGTAAAGATCTGTTGTTGCTACTAATGATCCAAAAATGGTAAGAGGGAAGGTCCATGAAAGGTTCTTTGATTACTTTATGGCATGAACACACCCAGCAGCTTTTTATATTAGCATGAAGTAATAGCAATTTTCCTTTGATATTCTGATGACCTGAACGAAGAAACATACATTCCCATTATGATTAAACTATATTTGTTCAAGATGTGTTATCATTTTTGAAAGCGTAACTGGAAACTGGTTCTTGCAAGATGGCATAGTTACAATACATATGTTCTTTGAAATGGCAACACTTTAAACCGGTACAGGTCAGTTCGACGCCAACGTTTCGACGCCAACTGTTCGACGCCAACGTTTCGACGCGTGGTCAGTTCGACGCCGTACTTTTCGACGCCGGGGCAGTTCGACGCCATATATTCGACGCCATTTCGGGGGGACGCGCCTCCGTATCCCCATAGGCCGTGACGCCTGTGACTAGCTTATCCTTATCTATTCTTCTTTCTTTGAAACATATTACAGGCTTGTAAATAACTCTAACTCTTTTTTGACAAGTGCAACCCCCCCCCCCTCCTCCAGTTGGGGGTTATGAAATCGCCTCAGATTTGTCGTTAAGTATTGCCGATTGTCAACGCATGCGCATTTCTTATCTTCTCTAAAGCGCCCGTAATCTATTTGGAAGCCTGTCGATATTTTTAAATTCAATGTTAGCACTTTCAACCGTAGAAATGTCTGAAAGCCGAAAATATATGACTAAGAGAGGTAAAGAAAAGTATGAGCACGATGGATATTTATATTGTTTCGATAAATATATAGAAAATGGAGCAAAAAAATCGTGGCGTTGTGAAGTTGAATTTTCCAAAAACAATAAATGTAAAGGAAGAATTTACACTGATGCAGTTACGAGTGAATTTTTAAAACTTGTTCGCAATCATGCTCATGAAGGAAATGCAGCACGTGTTGAAGTTGTCCGCACTTTAACATCAATAAAGCGAAGGGCAGGTGAAACACAAGAAACTCCCGCAGTAATTCGCATTGAAGAAACGCAAGAGCTGTCTGTTGGAGCATTAGGACAGTTTCCAAGCAGAGAAGCTGTAAGATTAGTTATTAAAAGACGTAGAAAAGACATAAATGCACTCCCGTCGCAACCAATTGACAGAGCTTCCATTGAATTGCCAGAAAATTATAAATATTACGGAGAAAATAAGGAAAATTTTGTTATCGCCGATTCGGGAGTGGGGGATAAAGACCGAATTTTAATTTTCGGAAAAGCCAGTGTCAGCGATTGGATTCACCTCGTAACAAAAATTTACGTTGATGGAACTTTTAGTCTAGCACCACATCATTTTTACCAGGTTTTTGTTATTATGGCCGAACGTGGAGGTTTTGTATTGCCAATCATTTATGCCCTCTTACCCGACAAGGCGGAAGAAACATATACACGAATGCTTGAAATGATTCAAGACAGTTGGCCATTTTTTAAGGCGAAAAAAATTTCTTTAGATTTTGAAATTGCCTTAATTAACACTTTTTCAAGCAAGTTTCCAGACGCCGAAATTCAAGGGTGCTTGTTCCACCTTGTGAAAAATATGAAGCGCAAATTAGCAGAATTCAATTTAATGCAACGATATAATACCGATGCTGATTTTGCTCTCTATGCACGTATGATTCCTGCGTTAAGTTTTGTGCCTATCGAAGAACTTGAAAATGCTTTAGAAGTTTTGAGTGAGAATTTACCTAATCAGTTAACCCCAATTTTAGATTACTTTGAAGATTATTATGTTGGAAGGATTCAGAGAAATAATCGTCGCCGTCGTCCTATTTTTAAACCAGAAATGTGGTCATGTTATGCTAGAACCTTAAATAACGAAGGACGCACCAATAATTTCGCGGAAGCAGCACACAGACGTTTACAGTCCGAATTTGGTGTTTCACACCCCACATTATGGAAATTCATAGATGGTCTCAGACGTGTTCAAAAAACAATTGACCAATGTTATGAGCAATTTGTACGTGGAGATGAACCGCCGCACAAGCGGAATAAGTATCTGCGAGCTGATATGAGAATTAAAGTAATAGTTGAAGATTTTGAAAATCGAGAAATAATGGAATACCTGAAAGGTGTGGCGCATAATTTTGCAATGGATTAGTATAATAACAGTTTTGTGATGTAATCTTATTTATGTGTAATCTTGTTACTCTGTAATTAAATTTGTCTGCAATATAACTTTTTTGTAACCATATGTTTATTTACCATTTCTGTATTTTGCCTTTTTGATGCTGTTTTGTGAAATAAATAAATAAAAAAAACAACCTCCCTCATGTCCCAGGGCCTTGACGTTGGCGAGGGGGCTTCTCACTAATCTGGGACAAAAAAAAATCTAGAACACTTTCACACATATATTTATTTCAAATATGCATGCAAACAATCGATAATTCAATAAATAAAAATCAGTCATATTGCTTATTTATTTGAATAACGCTTCATATACATAACAAATATATATATATATATATTATCAGGCATATTGCATATTTATTCTAAAAATAAATAAAAATACGAAAAAAAAATATATGGCGTCGAACTGCCCCGGCGTCGAAAAGTACGGCGTCGAACTGACCACGCGTCGAAACGTTGGCGTCGAATCGTTGGCGTCGAACCGTCGGCGTCGAAACAACCTGCTTCGACTTTAAACAACATCAATTTTCTCAAGATCTTTTACTGCTTTATTCGAAATGGGGCATAATTGTTAAGAGTTATTATATTTTTATATAAATTCAATTTTATGTAAAAATATAGGCTTATAGACACCTCCCCCCAAAATACTATAATTTATCTCTTAAACTTTGATAAAAGCAAATCTCACTGTAAAATAATGAATTAATATTTGAATGGAATCACTTGCGCATACTTGGTTTATATTCTTTTAGAATATAAAAATACTCAGATTTTACTTAATCTGAACACTAATACAGTTATGAGCACTGAAAGTGATTAACTATATTTGCCAAGGATAAATAAAGTCTTCAAATCAAATTTTTAAGAATTGCAAATTTGAGTTTGTAGAAAAATTATTTTTCTAGTGCCTTATTATCTCTATAATTATTTATAAACATTCTTAAACAAAGTGGCCTTAAATCAAATTAATTTTTATTTGTATTACCTTGAAATTTTTTTTGACTATGTTTGAATTTTCTTTTCTTCTCTTTTTGAAAAACACTAATGGGAAATTTCCTCTTCCTATTTACATTTACATTCGACTGAATAATGAATGAATTCTTGAAGAACATACTATCTCATATTCACATCACCTTCGTGAAGAGGTGCCAGAGCTAACCAACTGGAAACTTACTTGTATTTACCTTCATTTAAGTAAATATTCCTCTGGGACAGACAGATCGATAGCGTATATTGTCAACTCTGTGAATGAAAGAATTACTAATTATATTAAACATGATATCAGATAGGTTTTCTTTCTTATCTTCCAGTTAGAATATGATAAATTTTTGAAAAATGTCTCCAACTAAAATAATTTGTTGAAAAGGCAATTATTGATTTGATAAAGTAAATTAATAACATATGATATATTTTGCTGCTAACCAAAGCGCTTATTAAATGATGGTTTTATTTTATCAATAAATTCTTTACAAGCAAAGATATCTGCGTTTATTTTTCTAATAAATAGATGTCTCAACCTTATCTTGAACATGCTGTCTTGACATTATATCGCTCTCCAAACTTAATGTTTAATATACAGAATGTCTGCATTAGTTAGAGAAAGGTTGAGTTGTTGAAGTATTCCAGTTGGAAAAAAAATGCTTTAAATGAAATAAATAATAGTTATTTAGTTATTAATAATAATGGTGATTAATTAAGAATAGCTGTCAATAGTTATGTTTCTAAATAGTTAGAGAAATATAAATATTTTACTTAAAAATGCTTTAAATGAAATAAAGAATAATGTTTAATATTGAGTGAATGAATTTAATGGTGCAAAAAATATGAAATTTAAATTCTTACATTCCCACGGTTTTATTAATTATATTTAGACTGTAGATCAAACTTTGACCCCTTAACATATATAACAAAATAGTTTCTTTATTTTTTCATTAAATCTGGCCGTATAGTAGCTGTTTAAAGTAAATAGGGACCTATAAACAAATTAATTTCAGGGAGTAATAATTTTCATTTGAAAAAATGTATAAAGAAAAAAAAATTAAATATTTGTTTAAATATTCAGTTTTAAACGCAGTAAACAGGTATTCAGTTTGAACGCAAAGACTAATACGATTGAGAAAAAGAATTTTGTTTGTTAAAAACTATAACGAAAAAAACGTATTCATTTTATTACAGAATGAAATATTATTTACAATGCGATCAAAATATACTATATTATAAATTTAAAATAAAAGCCACTTTAAAGTTAAATTATCTCGAAATATCATTCTTTGGCTAAAATACAGAAATGTATCAGTGACAGTCTTTTTGAACATTATGCAGTGTTACTGATGTAACAAATTTCTATGTCGTAATAATAATTTTACAAAACTGCTTTATTCAGAATTTCTGTTTTGTAAATTTTGTTTTTCAAATAATTTCAAAGTAGGCAAACTAATGAACTTCTGACAATCTGTTGATCACCACTCACAATGAACGTCATATCTAATGAAGTTGTTTCAAATTATATTGATCAAGAAAGTAAGTAGCTAAAAATATTTATAAGTTGCAGCTACTTTGTGATGAAAGCTCATTCTTAACCCTTACCATAAGAAATAAACTCCAGATAATTAGATAAGAGCGCAGATTAAAAGGTCTTATCGTTATAAGACATTAAAATTTCAAACAAAAATAAATTCAGTTTTCTGCTATCAAAGTTGACTGAGTTATAGAATTTGAATTACCTGACTTTGCTATGGATGCATCCAAGAAAATATCCCACAATGTTTCCTTGTGGCGGCCGTTCATTTAATTTATAATAACGGTATTCAAAAATTTACAAAACATGCAGTTTTATTTGCAGGAGGGGGTAATTTTCTTTTTTGTTTAGAATGTTAGAATGTCAAGAATATTGATTAAATGTGACTGATGTTGAGAGAATGGCATAAAAATAAAGAATTCCTGATGTTTTTGTAAAGAATTTATGGGATAAAATTACATAAAATATAATATTTACTTAATTTAAAACACTTTTTTTAATGATAAGTGTGTTTTTATATGTAATGGTTCAAAAATTAGCTTCCTGGACACGATTTGTATGAGCGTTTTGCACATTTTTTTAAACACTAATTTAATTTTAAATCAGAGGTTGTTTAAACAAACAAATTCTATTGAATTTTCTGAAGATGTGACAACAGATCTAATTTCACATCAGATCATATTTGTATTTTCTTTATTAATTCTGAATTAAAATATCCATATACAACAGAATCATTCAAATACGGAATTAAATCATAAATATCATCGAACAAATTTCTTTATCAGATTGTATAATTTCTTGTCTATATTTAAATCTTAAAAGAATTTTTCAATTTATTATCAAAATTTGCTGTTCAGCTAAAATTTAATTCACTGAAAATCAAAGATTACCTCGTTCTTCAGAATTTCAGAGGATCTAAAGCCTTTATTAAATTATGTTTATAAAGTTTACATGAAGCAGAAGTAAATAATAAAGTAAAGTAAATTAAACGTATGGAAAATAAAGCAAAACAAAAAAATATATAAAAGTCCTGCATTTTTAAAGACAACAATGCAAATCTGCTATCAACTTTAATTCATGACGAATATTTTTCGATGTTCTTTACGAATGGCATTTGAATAAACCGTTCATTGTCATTAGGGATCTTTTAAAATGTTTTCAGCGTTACAGGAAATTACAAACCCATTGTGTGAAAATAAGAGCTTCGATACATTTGACAGAATTAAAACTAAAATGCTGTTGGAAAAGCTTAATGAAATCGGTATTCAATAAAACCCGTTTCCCCCAGATAATAAAAGTCGGAATAATCACTTTGAGGTCCCCACTTCAGATTAACTCACCTGTAAGTCATTTCTGCTCGCTAAATAACTCAAGTATTTTTAAACACGGATCGATCAAATTTTCTAGAGAAGGAAATAATACTTTAAAAGTGCACTTAAGACGTCAAAAATTTTATGGGGTAGGTAAGAACAAAATTATCTATGATCCCAAACCCAATGTGTTTATTTACACTCCATATTTATTATTCATGTTTGAAGGATAAATGCGTTGCCTGAAATTTTGGGAATAACTAAAGAGTTGATATACCTGGATCAGAAAAATTCTTAGTTAGAAATGGGAGACACATATCTAATTCTATAAATAACTATTATTATTATTTAAGGTATTAGACATATATCCACCAAAAAACATAAAAAAATTATTTCTATTGTAAATAACATTATATGAAACAATTTTGGATTAAACATTGAAAACATATTTTAATCCAATTTTTCAGAACGTTTCCTTAAAATTAATGCTTTCGTAATTCGGTATAACATTTCCTTCTTACATGTACATACGTTTCTACACATGATATGACATTAGCACATATTTATAAATATAAATATTAGTGTAAATAGTAAATAAAGAAGAAGTGTCTAAAACATATAAAAATAGGCTAGAAAAAAACACGTATTAGAAATAAATATACAGAAAGCTGCAATTTAAAGTATACAAAAATAAATAAATAAATAAAATTTTAAACAGATAATATGGTGAAAGGTGCATCAATAGGTCTTCAGGGGATGAAATTATTAGAAATGAAATGCAAAATAAATTATAGCATTTTTTGCAAAAATACTGAAAAATTACTCGACACTGTTTGTAAATAATGCTATTACTATTTTGTTCTTATAATTTCCTCCTCTCTAATTGAAGAATAAATTATAAAACAATATTCAAAGTAGAATAAAAATGCAAAAATTGTGCATTCATAGTAAAACTATATAGCAAGGTCTGCTTTAGCTTTTGGTCAAAATACAATATCATTTTATTTAATTGTACGATACTTTCTAAAGAAAATGGAATCAAATGGGAAGATATTTGGAACAAAAGTTGAACCTTTTGTTCCAAAAGGAACTTTTTTAATTTATCGGTGCAACTAAAATATTTTGTAGTTTGAATAATACGCGTTTGGATTATTTTTTAATGTTTGACAATATTTTGATTGTCGATTTTTCCAAAGGAAAAGGAATTTTATACTGTTATTTTATATTTGAAATAAAGTTAAAAATAGACAACCAAACAAATATTAGCTAATTCACATTGAAACCAATAAAAAAAGAGAAAATATATTATAAACTTTAGTCTTTATTTTTCGAAAGTGAATTTTAATTTATTCATCAGAGCGAATAGTTATGAAAATAACTTTTCCAAACAAATTAGCTGAGGAAACAGCTTCCATGGAATACGAGATTCCATTTTTTCCCCTTTGTGCCACATTCTCTAGATTTCATTAGAGCGTATAATCAAGAATATGAGAAAATATTATATTAATTTTATACTGTTTTTGGTAAGTATTATTTCTATAGATTATTTCTATCAGGGAGAAATTCTGCTTGGTTAATGCCAAGAGCATGTGAACTTTATAAAAATTGTCTTACATTTTCAAGTGATATTCATATGGTTTTAATAAATTCACTCCTCTAAACCTCAGATGTCGCTGCATGTTTCCATTTCTATCTCAGTAGCTTTTGTAATGAAATAAGTCAACGATATGGAGATAAAATCGTGTGTAAGCAGCCTATCAAGAATTTAATAAAAAGGGGATCTCAGTAGAAAGTAATAAATAGGATTCATTTGATCTCATGGATAGATATCGACCGTTTCAGCATTCCTTTTACATGCGTGAATAATTTAATATTTGGTAAAATTTTCAATTTGTTAGTCATTCAACATTCATTAATATTGATATTTTGATTAATAACGCTGTTTTCTGTATTTGAATGAATAATTTTTGTTGAACTGATAATGCAATTAATTTTTGTTGTATTATTTATTCTCCGCTATCATTTTTATGAACATTTTTTCAATGAATTGAAGAAAAAATTGTTTTACTTATTATTTGCACAAATAGGTCATACTGTTAAATGCATGACCATATCACTATTTTCACAGTATTTAATTATAAATGAATTTCATTAATAGATGTAATGTAAATAACGTTGTATCATTACATAATAGTTAATTGAATAAAATATAAGAGATAATTATAAGCGAAGTTGATATAAGCATAATTTTTGAAGCAGAGTGTCAGAAGAAACTTTGAATCATGAAGTTGGCTTTATTCTGTTTCGAGAGCCACGGATATGTACAAGCAAGCGACGAGGACAATACAGAACGACATGAGGTAAAGCTGTTGAAAATTTTATCCCTGTGAATATATGTGAGATTTTAATAAGGATTTCCATCACATGTCAATCAGAAGTAAGGGAATCATAGAGATCCTTTAGAAGAATTTTTTAAGTCAGCAATATTTTATCCTTTCTCTCGGAGTGTGGGAACTTGTTGGCTTTTAGCCGATTCAGCAATTTCAGAACTCGCTTTGAATTAATTAAATAGAAAAGGTGGAATGGAATCAGAAAATAAGAGAATATTTTAGAATGAAGTTGATATGGGCTAAATTAAACTGAAAGTTAGGATAATGAAGTTTAAATTAAATTTTAAAATATCATTACATGCATAGATGTAAAAGATAGATCTAAATTAACTTATTGTGGACACAGAAATATAGATTCGATTCTTGATTTTCCTTATTAGATTAAATTTTATTTCATAAATTTCCTTGCACTGATTTATCAAACCTTTTTTAATCCGTCAAAATACTTTGTTTCAGTTAAAAGAGTGAACCAATTGTTGTTTAGTAAAATATATGACAGTTATAATTTTCGTTACGAAACTTGATGTCGTCTTACAAAAGGACACTGAAGGGATGGGAGGCGTCTCTTAAAATGACATTGCATCGCTGCTCTCATTTGCAAGGGTTGAATCATTTAGAGGCATTAATCATATTTCAATTCGACAGCCGAGAAAAGCCAGAAGGAAGGTGTTTAGCTGACTTAGTAAATTTCAAGAATTCCATCCCATCTTGAGTGGATCCCCAATGCAATCAGGGATGAGCTTGGCGACGTATTTTGAAATGCAAAACGACACAAGCAAATAATGAATTTAAGTTTGCAAATATTTATCTTTCTCCAAAATTTCTAAGCGATCTAAGTAATTGAAACTTGGGAAATATCCGTATAGCTTCGGGTACTTAAATATATAAAGAAAAAGTTACTTATATACTACTTCTGGATTTCAAATTCATTTAAAAATAATATATAACAGATAGGAATTGTTACAGCCATTTCAGTCTTTAATAAAACAAGCTTGCAAATAATCCTTTTTATGATTAGGAATTGATGATTTCATGTAAAATAAAGGATACTCGGGGTATTCTTTCAGCAACTAAATTAACAAATATTAAAAATCAAAGAGGAAATGTAATAATAGGGATATAAAAATAATCAGAAAACGTTACAAAAGCGCAAAATTTTCGAACTTTCTCTAATTAGACATTATCTTGTAATAGATTCAGATATTTTCATAAATTTTAGAAATTATTGTTAAATTAATAAAGCGATAAAGACAAATGAAACAGCATTTTGGATATTAATAATGTTTCTCCACAAGAATGAGAGAAATAATTAGATGGCAGCTCAATCATTTTTTTAATTTTTTTTTACTTATTTAATCCTAAGAAATTAATTAAAACTGAAAATGATTATCAAATAATTTTTGTATATTTTTTTGGTTCTTTAATACCTTTGCAAATTGATTTGTGGTTTTTCTAATTTTATTGATCACTTATTAACTTCCATTTAAAGTTTACACGTGATAGCTGTTAGAACTAAAATGATGCCTGAAATAGTTATTATTAATAATAGTGAATTTTGACGATGCTTCAGCAAGAATTAAATTTTTTCAGCTTGAATAGAAGCAGAAAAATTCGTAAAAAAAACTTTGATCGCATTTTGAAGTTATAAGAGGTAATTCCGTTGCTTATTTCCAGAAAATTTTCTTAGGAAATATTTATTATCTATTCTTTTACTATTTATTGGATTAAGAATTATTTTGCTCTGAAAATCAGTTCATATTAATGCTATTAAGTTTAAACGATGGAAATTTACGAGGACAAAAACAATTCTAGAAAAAGCACGAATTATTTTATCAATTATCAAATTAAGCCAAAACTGGAGGAAAAAAAATTTAATTTTCTGTCAATAAATTAAAATACATGTATAAATCAAACATATTAAGCATATGCGCAACACAAAAGTCTACATTTGGTAAATAGGCATAAGCTTATTTTATAGCCAAAAAAGAAAAGTTTCCTCGATAAAATAAATGCTTGTTACTGGCAATTGTCATCGATTTTCAGCTTCACGTATTTGCTACTTTTATCTGAACACGCTTCCTCGCAATTTTCTAACTATAACAGAGGAGATGGTAATACAGAATTAATTATGAACAGTAGAATTGTTTTTAAAAAATTAATACTTAGGAAACAGAACAGCTTTACTTTACAAATTGTTTTTCTTTCTTTAATGATAATTTTCTAATCAAGAAGTATTCAAATATTTTTTTCCTAAAAAAATATGGTTAAAAGATTAATCAATAAAAAAAAAACAGATAGGATGATCTAATAAAGGATTAAATTAATTGATAAATTTATACCATTATTCAATAGAAATAATATTTAAATGATTGAAAATGGTAATATTATTGTACATAGCAAAAGATTTTATCATTTTAACTTTTTCATTCCATCATTGACTTCATTTCTTCATTATTTATATTTATTAATAGTTTCCAAAGCATCGAAATTCTCAAACGTAAATTTGACAGTGGATATATTTTAAGAAACTGCAATATAGGCTGAAAAATCCTTTATTATTTTTTAAAGAGATGAGATTTTACAGCTTGTCATACATAAGTTTCCATAACATTTAAGATTTTTTCCTCCGCCTCATTTACAACTTTATTTAAATCATGAAACAGAAAAAAATAATCGTAACTGCTGGTTTATAGATAAAATACGATATATTGAGCATTACATTAAAAATGACCATTCTTCAAACGGCGTCTCTTCTTTTTCTCAACAGTTTGTCATCATGAAAATTCTTTTGAATGTCTATAAACCTCCAAGCGTCAGAAATTCCTTCTGAAATAAAACTCCAGTCCTCGAATTCATTTGTTCAAAGATCAGTTGATTACGTTTTAACAGTTTAGAGCTTCATTTCTAAGAAGTAGTCCTCATTTACCAAGTATTAATTTCCTGCACAACTTAGTTATCAGAATTCAATAGATCAATAAGATAAAATGGAATCTAAAAGTAAGAGGAAAAATAAAAAATAAACTAAATTGCAATCTGCTCTGAAGTGCAGTGAAACCATAACTGAAGATATACTCTCTTTCTGGGATAGTTAAAAATACTTTTATTTTTACTTCAGAAATGTAACTTACGCTTTTAGAAATGGTTATATATTCCCGTTGAAATTTCATATTCAGTTTAAAATTGCCTCATTTTAGGAACACTAATTTAAGAAAGCGATAGGAATAGATTTTTAGAATGAAATTTAAAGAATGAAAGTGAACATTCGTTTCAATATTTTCAAAAGAACTTTGTTAATTAGTCAAGGGAACTTAAAATAGTGAAATTCATCGTTCTTATAAAAGGTCTGAGAAATTGCTATTCTATATCAACTGCATGATACATAGAATATCCTGCATAATTTTTTAATCAATCGCGTTATATATTTTCTCTCAGAATACTTCATATTAAAATAATGCTCAGAAATAATACTTCATATATAAGATTTTAAGAAATGGTGTTAAAATCTTTCATATTTATGTTTTTAATTTCTTTATTGTTAAAAAATCACCATATTCTCCATCTTATATAAGTATACAATATGTTCAAAATGAGGCTGAAGATTAAAGCTTGAAGAAAAGAATTAATTTCAAATTTTTCCCCATCTTTTGTAAAAACTGCTAATTAATTCTTTAAGAAATCATTTATATATTTTTTATTTTTGAAAAAAAAAAACTACTCTTAAGAGAGATTTTATATCGTCGCTTCTTCAGTTTCAAAAACGGGAATTAATTCATGGAAATGAGGTTTCGGAATATTATCACAAAGACACAAAAAGAATATACAAAAATACACAAAAAGAATGGTAAATATATGGGATTATTATTTTTTAAATCAGTAATAACTTTACATTTCAAGGATAATAGAATTTTATTTTGAAAAAAATATCTTCATAAATTAAAACTTTTATAACAGAGAAGAAAATTAATATAAGATGGAAAAATTAATGAGCCTAAATTAAAATATCTCCAACAAAGTTTTAAAAAAAAAGGTTTGTGAAGGCTCTCTGTTTTTTCATTGTTTATTTCCTAATATTATTTTAATCAGTTAGATGTTATATTAAATTCCAATAGCTTCGAAGTAACTTGAGCAGGAGAAAATTACTTGTTTATTTTTAATATTAATTTTTCCAAACGCAGAGACTATATTATGTATAAGGGATATAGTAAATATATCATTTAAAAAGAAAATAATATTAGAATTCTAATATAAGGCAAAAATGGGAATTAAAAGGAAGCTACATTAACGAAAACAAAACGGAGATGTTATTATTTTGATTAATTATCACGATGGAAACCGTCTTGAAAAGGCTTATGCTGAAGCACCATCATCTAGGCTTAAAGAAAGGATCAGAGTTAGATAGGAAAAACAAATAGTTGCACACTAAGTGTTATTGAAACAGTTCACTGTGGATGTCTTAATATCTGTTGAATAGGATTAATATCATCATTAATTAACAATGATTTTGAGCCTTAGTTAATACAGGATCTTCTTAGTGAACGAGTTAGTGATAGTAATTCGTTCCAATATGACTTAATTTAAATTAATACTCTTTCACCAGATTGAGGATTTTCCAATGTTGAGAATGCTAAAATGAAAGATCCTTTTCACATGACTATCTATTAAATAGAGGTTTTTACCTCATATATCTCCTGCAAACGAAACAGTCGTAAGGACATAAACCGAAATGACGAAAAAATATTATCAAGGGCACTCTCAGCACAATCCAAATTTACTTTATGATCAATTGATTAATATAATATGAAGCTTCTTTAATGTTAATTTTTGGATGCGAAATCGAGTATTCGTCGTTTCGTATCCGAAAAGTCTTTTTCTATTAGTTCACACAATGTTTGTTTATTTATATATTTTGTTCAAATTATCAGTCGTTAATAAAATATTTTTTACTCATTCACTCAAGTTTAAATATATTTTCTAAAACGAGTGGATGACATTTGATGTTAATACTGTTTGTAAATATTAATTCATTAGTTAAATTAAATTAATTTTTAAGTATAGTTTTAGCAGTTTGTAATGAGAATTGAAATCAACAGGCAGTAGTTAAATCTGTAAAATGCAAGGATTTCTGTATTTTTCATGTGAAAATGAAAAACGTGAGTTCAATTTTTACGAAAATCAATAATTTTTTGATAAATTAGTGAATTTAAGTTTTGTATGGGATAAATTTTTTTTCTTATACAAGATATTTAGTAGGATGCAAATTTAGGAATAAATACCATCAGTGGTGAAACGCTGGAGTCGCTGGATTTTTTTTTTTTTTACATTTAATATTCAGATTCTGTCATATGTATGTACATATTTATATTAATTGTAATTATTTAATAAAAAGTAACTAAAATAAATAAAAATTATTGTTGACCTAATTAGGAATTGACTTAATTTAAGATTATCTGAAAGAAATAGTTAGGTAAATACAAAATAATTTGCATTATAATTTAATTACTGCAAAGTAATGCGTTGTAAAATAGCTTCCTTTTGTTTTATGAAGCGTAGATGTATGGCCTACTATATCTTGCATTATTTGCTGATTTAGAGAATTTCTCGACAAATTAAAACAGAAAATTATAAAATTATTACCAACTTTTTGACAAAATCGTTAAAACAAGAAAGAAATTTTATGCATTTTGAAATTTTAAAATAAAAGAAGGAAAGATTGTGGCTTTTTCAGCTAAAATTTGTTTCAAGATAGTAGAAATGTTGAATTTTCATTAAAAACTGCTAAAACTGTATCAGCTGTTTTTAACCTGGCAATTTAAAATCAATAACGAGCTTTTCATTGATAAATGAAGTTTAGATAAGATCGATAAACATTAATAAAATAAAGAGAGAAAACGGTCATTCAGATTTCTCCGCACACTTTGGAAGATTTGGATACTTTTTTCATAATACCTTTCTCTACTTTTCAGAAGTATTTTACAAAACAATATTTAAAATTTTTTTTCCCTTTTTACGGAAATTAAAATGACACAGTGATTTTCAGGAAGGTTACAGTGAAGGTTAAAGCTTCTAATTTATCCTGTAATTCCATGGAAACAATTTATAATTACATCATCTTTTCTGCAGCTCTAAGTGCAGAAACGGAAAAGCTAACGGTAAGTAAATATTTGAAAGCAGTAAAATTAAAAGTAATTGGGATATTTTCTTATCCAAAACATTATCTAATACTTAAGCAATGAATAAATAAAAAGTTTTTCCATCATGTTAAAAAAATTTTTTACCTGTGATAAAGTGTTAAAGTGCTTTTCTCAAAAATAAGCCTACGAAGTCCTTTTTTAACGCTTTCAAATTTGCACTAAAACTGAATCGTTATCTAATGCTTGCGATGCTTTTTACAAAATAGCCAGATGTATTTTTTTCTTATACTAGTACTCTACATTTTAAAAATGTTTATGAGTTAAACTTGATTTATTTTGTAAAAGGATAATCTGCAATTCAATTTCATCTAGAAAACATTTTGTGGTTAAAAATTTTATTTTTATCAGATATTTCATGAAAGCATAATGAAAGGATAAAAAAAGATATTAATTTTTAAACTGAGTGATGATAAAAAATAGTAATATAAGTAATGTGTGTGTCAGTTTAATCAATTCACACATAAGTCTACTCGTAATGTACACATTAAAAATATTTTTTCAATAAAAACATACATTGCAAAACATATTTTTCTTAATGATTTGTAATCTTTTTTTATCTGCTAACATTCAAAAGCATCTCTTTTTAAATTTTGAATTTTCTTTCTTTTGCGTGAAAAAACCCTCCAATTTATCCAACGAAAAACTGACGTGTACTTTAGATCAGAATTTTTTAAAAGATGTGTATTTCTTATTCTATACTATATCATGTTTATTCAATAAGCAGCTATTTCTGTTTAAACAATTTTTTGTTTTCTAATGTTTTTAACCACAAATGAAAATTGTGTACATATGTTTCAAAAATTCCAATTCTATAGAGGCATTTTCGGTGATTTATCCTATACAATTTGCAAGTAAACAGCAATTTTTGCTTTACATTTATCAAAGATGAATATTTAATTACAAATTTTTCGGAGACATATAATTAAATGCTATGGTGCTGCATTAAATACATCGGAAACCTCTTATATGATAGGTTGGCAATCGGAAAGACGGACTAGTGTTAATTACATTTCCTTATAAGTTTAAAATAACTTTTGAAATAAAAATTGTAATTTTGAGCATTGTTAAGATGATGTAGATGACATCTATGCTTTACTTTAAGAGGAAGAGAAAGGATGTTCGAACCTGAGGGAGACTATAAAGGTCCCAACCTATTATGCAATCACTGTGTGAAAATAGCTTATATTTGAAAATGGTTAAAATTTGAATCCACATCCTAGTTAGTTTTCTGTTTTTATATTGAAGCACTATTAAAAACAAAGGAAAATGATTATAATACAGAAGTTAAAATTCAAAATTAGATGCAAATTTTTGTATAATTATATGAAACTTTTAATGTCAAAATTTTAAATGGCTGCCATTAAGTAAACCTGTCGTTCATTGAGGGAAAATTTTACAATATTATCGAGGGAATATCTTAAAGTGTTTTGACTTTAAAGATGCAGAAATTAGATAACGAAAACGAAATTTGAAAGGAAAAATTTAGGGATTTTAAAAAGTCTCTTATATATGAAACAAACAGGAAAATTGACAGTGCAATGATTTTTAAATTTAACGTTTTAAATTTTTAAAAGTCATAAATTGTCTAAAAGTAAATTTTTTTTAAAACTAACTAAAAACGTTTAAACTGCTTGATCCATTTCCTAAAGAATTTAACTGTACACTTTTGCTTACTGTTTTACTTTGTGGTATTAGTTTAAAATTATTTAAATATAACAAATATCAAATGTCAAGTTCCATCTTTGTGTAATTCTTATTAATGCAATAAAAACACCCTTTTACTTTCTCAAAAGACGCTAATCAAAAAGAGATATTCGCAATAAAAATATATACAAGTAATCTTGTCAACAAAAAGGAAACTAAATAAAATTCACGATTAATTTATTTCTCCGAAAATTCATCAAGTACAACAAAAGTAATATTTTTATAACTAGCTTTCTGTGCACTTAGTACCTGTTGACTGTCGAAGTATAATAAAGCTTTTCTCAACTGATTGTGCAGTTGCTAATAGAATCTCTCAAAAAATAAAATCCACACTTTCGATACACAGCAACTAATCCATTTATCAGACTGCATAACACTGCCAAAGAAGATCCATATCTAACTATTCGTTTGTTTGATCCTTCAACTTCCTGCTTCTACTGGTAAATATATTTCAATTTTTTTTTAATACTTACCGTTTATTGTTTACTCCCTTAAACCAAGTTAACTTGCCAAAGTCGCAAAAAATTGGTCGCTTCAAGTTCTTAATTCGCTTTAACGAAAATATAAAACATACGTATAGAAGTCAAGTTAATTAATTGTTTAGGAAAGTTCAGGAATAGCTTCGTCTTTTTAGCATCTCATAATATCTAAAAGACGCTGGACTTTTTTTCCACTTATGAAACTAAGAAAAAAAATATTTTACAATACTATATCAAATATTTATTGGTATTCGGTAAAAACATATATATATATATATATATATATATATATATATATATATATATATAAACCATAAAAGCATTAAAATAATTAAAATCCCTTTCCTGTGTCAACAAAAATTTATTTTATTCCAGCCCGGGAGGCATGACTTATATAGAAGCAGCGCGGGCGAGCTGGCATCCTCTCACCAGTGCTACAACAGTGATTTTTCCCATGCAGTTATACTATGACTCTCTGATATTGTTATCCTGACAAGTGTTGACTTGGTTAAGGGAACTTAGGTATCTTTAAAAAAGAATTCGCTTAGCTAGGCAATTTTTTATCCCTTCACTCTGAGCTTGTGAACCGCTGACATAAGCATTTATAAAAAAATTCTGTTGAACAATATAGTTAAATAAAAAATGTGGAATGGGATCAGGAAATATGAAAATATTTAAGAATGAAATTAATATGGCTTGAATTAAGATAAAAATTTGAAAGTTAATTAGGTTTAAATTTTATATATATATATATATATCCCAATTAAAATGTTGTGAAAGTTGCATAAAGTGTGTTTTTAGAATATAAATACTCAAGTTGTCCAATAGAAAATTCAAAATGTAATTGCTACAAAAAAACCAAAATATAATTAATTTCATATTAACTTTATTTTGAATTGTTTGATGAGCTTACTAAATATTTATATATGTTAGAAATTAGTTACAAATTCATTGTTGATAGTGAAAGAGGGAAGTTGTCAAATCATTGAGATAATTTCACTTTTAAGATATTTTCGAGTCACAAAGAGTCAATTTCAAACTCTTTACAGATGAAAATTCGAAATATTTGAAGAAGGAAATACCTGATTTGAACCCCTGACTGAAGATGACTTTTATTAAAGCCTTTAAACTAAAATCTATTTCATTTTAATACCATCTTTAATTCACATTAGTTTTTAGGTTTTCATAATTCTATCGTTTCTTTTTAAATGTTGTCAATAGCGTTTTAGATGCACCAGTTTTTTTGTGGGTTCTAAATCAAATGTTTTCAAATAGTTTTTTTGATAGATTAAAACTATATTTTTTCACATAACTTTTTTAAAATTATTTATTGAAAACCCAAAACATATGAAAAATATTTGAAGGAAAAAAATCTGAAAGCTTTTATCTTCTAAACATTGCTAAATATAAGCCGCAAAATTAGTAAGTGCAAAAAATATAAATGTCGTAAACAGAAAGTTAAATCCTTATGGTAACGTAATATCTGTCTTTAAAAAAATTAATTGCATATATACAGATGAATGATATTTTTTCGGATTCCCCAGTTCCAAACATCGTATTATACCACGATTCAATGCATAATCTTATATTATTAGTAATTAAATTGAGTATTTAGAATTTTTGGATGTTTTGTTAATTAAACGCATTTGAAAAATATCCGCAAAGATTTTCCTCATTTGAACTTACAGCAGTGTTTCTCAACCTTTTAGTATTCACGACCCAATTTTCAATCATGATTTTCATCGCCCCCCCCCTCCTCACCGCATACAATAAAATGAATACAATAATAACGTATTTTGAGTATTTTGGAGCTAACCTACACTAAAACCTTAATTTTAAACCTTTCAAATTACCAAGAATACGGAAATTTATTGACATTTTGCTACCCCGATCCTCAGCATTGAGAAAACAATAAACCTATGCCTTTTTATTGCTCTTGCGTCCCGCCATGTTGGGCATTTTTACGGTTTCGCGAGAAGTTTCGATTTCTCTGGAATTTGTCTGGTCAGCTTAAAAGTTAAGTTAGGAGTGTGCGCAGATGTGAACAAACGTTTCATCAAAAGGTGGAGCAAGTCATTGAATAATTTGTTGTAGTAGATCAATTTTGCAGGTAAAGTTTCCATAATTGCCTTACTTAGAATAATAAGCTACGAAATGTAATGAAAATATCTAATACACTGATGTAAAAAAAAATCCCAAATCCAAGAAAAAAATATTGTACAGTAATGAAATTTTAGGAATACATTTGTCTAGGTAACATATTTAATTGATTAAAGTTTCAAGATCACAGGTAGAGCCATTTCAAATGTGAAATGTTGGTACATTAGTAACCGGTGTAACCACCAGAGTTTTGAATGCAAGCATGCAAACGTGCATGCATTGTGTTGTACAGGTGTCGGATATCAGTTTGTGGGATGGAGTTCCATGCTTGTTGCACTTGGGCGGTCAATGCAGGGACGGTAAATGCTGGTTGTGGATGACGCTGGAGTTGTCGTCCAATGATGTCCCATACGTGCTCTAATGGAGAAAGATCTGGTGATCTAGCAGGACAAGGCAACATGTCGACACTCTGTAGAGCATGTTGGGTTACAACAGCGGTATGAGGGCGAGCGTTATCCTGTTGGAAAACACCCCTTTAATGCTGTTCATGAATGGCAGCAAAACAGGTTGTATCACTAGACTGACGTACAAATTTGCAGTCAGGGTGCGTGGGATAACCACGAGAGTGCTCCGACTGTCATACGAAATTGCTCCCCAAACCATAATTCCAGGAGTAGGCCCTGTGTGTCTAAGCCGCAGGCAGGTCACCAGCAGGCTTTCACCTGGCCTCCTTCTAACCAACAAACGGCTATCACTGCGACCAAGGCAGAACCGGCTTTCATCAGAAAACACAACAGATCTCCACTCCGTCCTCCTATGAGCTCTAGCTTGACACCACTCACGTCGTAAACGGCAGTGGTTTGGAGTCAGTGGAAGGCACTGTACAGGGCGTCTAGCTCGGAACTGTCCTTGAAGTAACCGGTTTGTAACCGTTCGTTGTGTCACTGTTGTGCCAACTGCAGCTCGAATTTCAGCTGCAGACGCAGTACGATTAGCCACAGCCATACGCCGAATATGACGGTCTTCCCTCTCAGTAGTACCACGTGGCCATCCGGAACCTGGTCTTCTTGAGGCAGTACCTTCCCTTGACCACTGCCGCCAATACTCATGCACAGTGGACACATTCCTGCCAAGTCTTTCAGCAATATCACGGAAAGAAAACCCACCTTCTCGTAGCCCTACAACACGACCTCGTTCAAACTCAGTGAGCTATTGATAATGGCTTCTTCGTCTTCTCAGAGGCATCCCTGACTAACATTAACCCACTACGTCAAATTTCAACTGTAAATAGAGATCATGAACTTTACAGCACTTATTTAAAGCAAACCTCATTTGCATGTTCATAGTGTCGCTACTAGCACCACACTTACGCGCGTAGCTCGAAATTTGAATCGCTGTCATCTTTCAGATGTTTAAACACGCCTACCAAATTTCGTTTATCTAGCACAGCTCCTTCCTAGTGTTGGGATTTTTTTTCCATCAGTGTATATTTTTGTGTAATTGCAATTCACCGTATTAAATATTCACGGCAGCAGACTTATGCAGAATCATGGACGAATTTTTAAGCAGACGTAAGCGAGTATTAGACGATATACAAGCATCAACAAGTGCACAGACGAGGGTGGTTCCGAAAATAAAATCAAGGAAATATTCTCAAGAATACTTAAATTTTGGATTCACTAGTACTGAAGTAAATGAAGAAGAAAGGACACTGTGTATCATTTTCTCAAAACTGTTGGCGGCAGACAGCATGAAACCTAATAACTTAAACGACATTTGGAAACGCTTCATAGTGAGTACGTAAACAAACCCAGAGATTTCTTCGAATTAAAATTAAAATCATATGAAAAGCAAAAATCATTGTTTAAAAAAACTTTGTCTGTGAATGAAAAAGCTTTCATTGCCTCTTACAAAGTTTCATATAAAATAGCCAGATGTAAAAAAGCCTTACACCATCGGTGAAGAGCTTATTTTGCCAACCGCATTTGAGATAGTAGAAATTATATTTGGAGATAATTTTGTAAAACAATTGCAGTCTACACCTCTTTCAAATGACACTGTTGCCAGTCAAATTGCTGATATAGCTGAAGATGTAGATTGTCAGCTTTTGTTGAAGTTGTTTTTGAAGAACAAATTGTTTTCAATACAACTCGATGAGGCAACAGATAGTAATAAAGATGCTCATTTCATTGCCTATGTTAGATTTTGTGATGATTCGTCAGTAGTAGAAGAATTACTTATCTGCAAACCAATAGAACTCAAAGCAACAGCACTCGCCTTATTAGCTGTCTTAAATGATTTTATGAACGAGGCAAACATAGAAAGGAAAAATTGCGTCGGAATATGCACCGATGGTACTCGTTCTATGTCCGGAAGATTCCAAAGTATACAAGCATTTGTGAAACAAAAATTGCCACATTGCATGATCCACAGAGAAGCTTTGGCTTTCAAAGAAATAGGTCCTGGTTTGAATATTGTGTTAACTACGGTTATAACCGTAGTAAATTATATAAAAATGAGATTCCTGAAATCAAGAATCTTTTCCGCACTTTGTAAAGACATGAGTGTTGTAAATTCAGCGTTACTATTTTATTGCGAGGCAGGATGGTTATCACGAGGGAAATTTTTAAAACTTGTTTATGAATTAAGAGATGAAATCGCCGTTTTACTTGAAAAAGAAAATAGACCGGAAGCTGAGAATATTCGTGATAGTTTATTTGTGATGAAATTGAGCTACATGGTTGATATATTCGAGAAATTAAATAACTTGAATCTTCAACTTCAAGGAGCAAATACATATATATTGGACACGAGTGATAAAGTTACTGCTTTTTGTAGGAAATTGGAATTGTGGAGCAGAAATTTAAAGCAAGAAAACTTAATAATGTTTGCAAATTTGAATGATTGTATTAAAATTTACAAGGCTGAAGAACAGCATGTAAAAGTTGTTTTTATAACCAATGAAATTCATTTAGCAATTCTAGAAAAGGAAGTACTTTCTTGCTGAAGACAAACTGGTATCAAGTTACAAGTGGGTGAGGGATCCATTTCAAAATACTCCCGAAGGACTCTCAATTGAAGAGGAAGAAACCTTCATAGACTTCACGGCAAGCGGCGAAACCAAAAGACAATTTAGCAATAAATCACTCTTTGAATTTTGGGCAGGAGTGGATGATGAGACTTCTGCACTAAAAACAAGGGCATTTCGCTTTCTACTACCATTTTCAACATCTTACCTTTGTGAAACTGATTTTCTGCGGTGGCTTCTTTGAAGACAAAATATAGATCTCAGCTAAATATCGAAAAAGAACTGAAAATATCTATTTCTAATATTAAACCCTCCTTCGAGAACCTTTCCTCTACAAGACAGGCCCAAAGAACTCACTAATAATTATTAAATTTGTTTTTAATTTAGTAAGTTATTTTAATTTAATAAGTTAATTATTAAATATGTCGAAATGTATTTTGTTTTGTATGTGTGTGTGTGTTCTTTCCTTTCAGTCACTTAATCAATTTTTTTAAATAACATTTTTTTTGGATATGCTCGCCCCCCCCATCAGTGTTCTCGCGCCCCCCTAGGGGGGCGCGCCCCACAGGTTGAGAATCACTGACTTACAGTAATTTATCAAGTTGGAGAAATTAAGATTTGCACCTAAAATAGATTTAATTATTGCATGAAAACAAATTAATTTATTATTTCTTCAAATTTATGAAATCTCAAATTTCCAGTACTGAAAAAAAGAGGATTTCCATCTCATTTAACCTGATTATTTTTTTTTATGAAAGCGAATAAAAATAGCTAAATGCTAAACGGAAATTGTAATGAATTTTTTTCATTCATAAATTGATTTTTAATCTGTATCAACGCTAAAAAAATCAGGCGTTTTAGTTTTCGACAAAGTTCAAGAGATTAAATTAATTTTGTTCTTTTCTGGGTAAACTGATAATAAATTTGGAAATCTGGAAAAAGAATATGTATAATTTTTAAAGTATTTTTTATACGCTGAAAAATTAATAATAATTATTGTTCAGTGCATTTTGCATTTAATAGTTTTTAATGAGGCGTAAGTTGTTTCATATCATAAAAATCAATCAATCATTAATTTAGGAGGACGATATTACCTTCAAATTAAACTAACTTCTTTAAAATATTACCTACAAACAAAACAAAAACATGAAAAATGCTTATTACTTTTTTGCGCTAATTTGTTTTCATGCTGAGATGTTTCTAAAACTTTTTTTAAAGAAAAAAAACTCATTTTTAATCACCTTTAGTTCACTTTCATTCATACTTTATTTTAGACATAAGAATAAAATTAAATATTATAATTAATATTTTTAAGATGAAGTTTGAAACGAACAAGTAAAAATAAACTTAATGATAATGAATAATCATTTAAAAGAAAATCCATATATATAAGCATAACTATAAAAGTATTCTTTTGAATATTTTATGACTAGAGTTTAAATATGTATTGAGAAATAAATGACATATTTTACATTTTTACATGACATTGAAATATGTTAAAATAGTTCATTTTAGCAATAGTTTTCAAAATGACACTTTTTCTTATCTATTAAACTTTGGTGGTGAAGAAATTCAATACCAGTAACAGTAGTATTTGACAAAATATTTAATTGACGAAAGCTGAACGTACTGTCAGATTTTTCTATTTCTTATTCTGTAATTTATTATTTAAAAATTAATACTAAATAGTTGTATCAAATGAAGCAGATGCAAGAAGAGTCTCCTTTTATATACTTCAAAGTAAGATTGATTTCATATACCTTTACTGTCGCTCTTGGGTTTTCAACTACTTAACCATTTTCTTTCTTTTGTCAAATCAGACACCATCTTCTCTAGTGAAAATGTATTTTTCTAAAATTCATCGAAGTGTCCATAGACCATTTAAAATATTTGTGATTATCTCGCATTTCTGTGTTTCAATTAAAATCCCCAACGAATGGTTTTAGCTCATAAGCTCAAAATTCTCTTAATTGGATGCACATATGATGCAAGGAGTCTAATTTTTCATTGTCGTTTCGAATATTTTCAGTAAAAGTTAAATTGTTGTTATAATGAAATACTTAGCAATTTAAAGGGAAATACTATAGCATCAAAACTTTTTATATTAGCGTTTTCCTAAGATTAAGAATGATCTTTGAAGGAATAATTATAAAAGGATTATCATTAAACAGTATTTTCTGAACTTATCACGTAGCCTAAGGTTTTCAGTTAATAATAAGAAACATTTTGGGGAGGTGTTCATAAAAATAATTATTAAGTAGGCACTTTTGTTAGAAATTATTTAGTCATCATTTTGAAACATTTTAGATTTCCTTTAAAAATGGTAGTATTAGATATTAACATAAGGTGTGCATTGGTGAAGGTATTTTTGAATTTAACTTGACGTTATGCAATCGGCGTGCCACTTTGATCTTTGAGGATACCATATTCAATACATATGGTAATAATTTGGCTATAATCAAAGAATAATGTCATGGTTTAATCTAGACACAGCGGTACATTTTAATGAATTTATTTTAATTATCAAGGCATTAAATTTAAATATTTTTTAAACCAAACATCATCAGTGTGTTTATAACGGAAATAATGGTATTTGTAAAGGCAAAATTTTACATGCTGAATTTCATTGATTTAATTCAGAGGATTCATAAGTTATTGAGTTTATATGCATGCGAAAGTACAGACCAATATGCGATCAATCCGTTTACAACTTGGCTCAAAATTTCATAAGGATCTGCATTTTAGATGTTACACCTGTGTACAGAATTTTATCTGTCTAGCTTTTCACAGTCTGAAACAATCGAGCTCACTTATAGTCTATCAGCTAGACAGGTATAGTACTTCCTCCAAATGGAGTTTGTTCAAAATTTTACAGAAATCTACAAATTTCATGTAATGATAATATATCAATTATCTTCCGTCTAAATAAAAGTGGTTTTGAGTTACCTAGTTCACAGATAGACATAATGCCCAAAACATTGTTATATATTTTCCGAGATATGAAATCCCCTCAGTGAAACAGATGATAACTTTTATGGGTTAATTCGCTGTCATTTAAAAATAAGCGTTAATTTCTCTTTTTAGACTTCTCTAATTTCTTTTTTCATATTGATTTTAATTTATAATACATTTTTGAATACCCAAGTGAAATTATTTTGTAATAACTAACGGAAAAAAATCCTGAAACAAATTCTATATCTTCTTTCACATATTTTTTACGGTCATTCTGCCCTGAAGGGAATCAAATTTCCGCATTTCGAACCGTGTTTACTTTGTTAGAATTTTTAAAGCTTGCCAGATTAAAAATATCGAAGAAATCTCATATGTTTGCCAAATGTCAACACGTGTATATCTTTTGTAGAGTAAGGGTAACATGACCTCGTTGCAAATGGAAATCTCTTGAAAAATAATGTATTCTTTGTCTATTCCCGTAGTAATTTTTAATGATATCTTGATCATTGCTAATTCCCCTAATACATAGATATTTATTCCGTTTAAGAAGACAAGTTGACCAGTATAACCACAAAAATGTGTAAATTAAAGCAAATTTTGTGGAAACGAAGAGAGTCGCGGAAGTTTGTGCGAGTATCTATAAATAAAAACTTCAACGGAAGAGGCATAGAAATCTCTCTAATTACTTATAGTCAAATGGAAATAATCAAACGCAAACAAGTCACTTTACAAACGGTTTAGACTATTTCATTATGTATTTTTATTGCTGCAGTTAATTCAATACTTTCCTAATTAATGGAGCTATAAGATTATACTAAAAATCCTTTGGTTAGGGTTCACCCTGTCACTAAATATTTCATTCTTTGGAAATTAGATGTCAAAGAAATCAAGAAATGGGCATCAAGCAAAAAGTAATCGAGTACGGAAATGGGCTTAACTATCTCCAAATCGGTAATCAAAAGGTTTAACTATGAAAGTTGAAAACACTATTTTCCAGAATAATTATTTCACAAAACTGGTTTCTTCATTATTCTAAAATTCATGATCTTTTTAATTATGTTTATTTTATTTATGTATAATTTCTCTTTAAATTTAATGAAATGCACTATCTATCAAAATATTTTGATGTCGTGATGAAATTCAAACTCATCCATAAAAGCATTCAATCCCATTCTTTTACTAATGTTAAATTTATTAAAATATTGCTTTTTTGGATTTTCACTTTAATTTTCATTTCCTCCTAAATACATTTTTTAATTTGCATTCACAGTAATTTCTTGCAAATGGAGTAAATTAAATCCATGTTTTAAGGGTGCATGAAATTACAAGATGTGTTTAAACAAGGTATTATGCATTAATTGTTTAAAAGCCTAAAAAGTCAATGATTTTGTTTTAAAAGTTCTTTGGCAAGTCGTGGCTAGTAATTATAAAGAAGTTTCGTATTGCAATACTAAACCTAATGCATAAAAATAATAGAGAATGTTTTTGAAAATAAAAACATGCTTTCATTATTGTAGTGAAATTTAGAAAATAATTTTGTAATAGAATTATGGATGGTGAAAAATCGTAAAGTTATGAAGTGTTGAAACAAATATTTTGTGCGTAAAAGAATTTAAATCACTTCCATATCATTAAAAAATTTTGATGAATATTTCAACTTTTTTGTAATATTCATCGTAGCTTCAATTTCTTTTGGTAGTTTTCAGCACCATATTATATTACTATTTTTGTTTTGACTTCCAGATTTAAAAACACCCTTAGTAAAAAATGCCTTTTTTAGTTATATTATTTTTTATTTCTGTCTCTCTTGTATATTTTATAATTAGAAGTTGGAGTTTACCAATAAACTTTTTTTCCCTTTACTATCTAATAGAGACTCTCGTTTTGGATAAAAATAAAGAAAGCTAAGCGATTAACTATTGAATTTTCATCTGAAACGCACTTCTATACACAATTTTAGACTTTATACATAAATAAGTGCGGATAAAATTCATTACAATATTCCGTAATTTTATACATGGAAAATTTTACAGTAGACAAAAGCGTGTAAAAATCTTTCATGCATTTACTTTTCAAACATTTTATAGATGTTAAAAAGTGAACGAAAAAAAGTTCTAAAGCGGAACTGATTAATTAGATCTGATATCAAATGAGAAAGTTGAGAGACTTTCATTAATCTTGAAATAACAGATTTGTTAAAAAGTAATAACAAAATTACAAACAACCTATAAAAATGGTCACAGTTCTAAAAAATTGAAAAAAAGTTGTAAATTGAAATAAGGATGAAAATAATAAAGTAAGTATCTACCTTCAAAAGAAAAAAAAATGGGATTGAAGATTCGAAGTGAATTATTTTATAATTGTTCGTAAAAAAAGTTAATTTTTATTTTCTACAAAATATTAATTTGAATAAAACGCAGTAAATATTTTAATATTCAAATAAAGATATTTATTAAATATTTTCAATACTCCCTAAAGAATCTTTTTAGCTGATTCATAAGCCACACAAAATATTTTGGAAGATTCTTTAATGAAGATAAGGGTTGCCGAGGTATATTTGAGAAATGTGGGTTCATTATTTTTACTGATGAGCTGGGCGTGGTAATAACATTTTCCAAAAAAGAAGTGTTATGCTGAAAATCATTAACTTAACTTGTGAGACAGAAATAATAATGAGAAAATAGAACCAGAACTCTTGATTCACCACAAGGAGAAAAAAAAGTTTCTACATCGCAAGAATTTTTTTTTTTTTTTTTTTTTTGCATGAACGAATTTAGGTACATAAAGGTGATATTTAAACTAAGATTCTAATAATTTTAATGGGATACGTTAAAGTTATGATATGGATTAATGCAAATTTACCCTGCAGAGATATAGAGAGGCCTGCATTACTTTCTGTAAAAACTGCGTTAGTATAATTCTGAAAGAAAAAGAAAGTTTCACATTATCTTTTGAAAATACTTTCTAAATGGAAATTTATCTAAATGGAACTTTACTTATCTAAATGGAAATTTATCTAAAAATGTTTATACTACTGAATCTGTTAATAATTTATTACTTTTTGATGCATTGAGTTGCATATCGGTTGGCATTTGTCTTAATAATGATTTTTTTAAATTTCAAATATAATTTCTTTTTGCCTGAATGAAATGCAATGGTACATTAATAGCATTTTTAGAATCATAAGGTGCATTATTTAGAAGATAGATCTATAAATTCAATGTGATTTAAGGAAATTTTCGTTTCGAATTCAATATAAATAGTAATAATTATAATTTTTTTAATTACATGAAAGTTAATAAAACACTTTTTATTCATCCATTCAACTTCAAATTCCTTTTTTAAACTTGTGGTGGATGACACTTGATGTTTATACAGTTTTTTTAAATATTAATTAAATAATTAAATTTAATTATTGTCTAATTCTTTAAATAGAGTTTTAGCAGCTTTTAATGAAGATTGAAAAGAACAGGCAGAAGCTCAATCGATAAAATTTAAGAATTTCATTATTTTTCATGTGGAGGTCAAGAATGCCAGTTTAATTCTTGTGAAAATCAGCATTTTTTTAATACTTAATAATTTTTTGATAACTATTTAATAAAAAGTAGCTAAAACAAAAATTTTCTTTGCTGACCTAAGAAGGAATTGAATTAAAAAATTGTATTATTTTTGTTAAATAGAAAATGTAGCTAAAAATCGGATTATAATCAATTATAATAACTTTCTAGAATAAAAGAGCTTTTTTTTCCTGTTTATTAAAATAATAAAGTTTTATAATAATTTTACAAAAAATGATGTGAAAGACATTTATGTAGTCTTTGGCAATAAAGAAATATTATTTTTCTCTTGAATAGCTGAGAATTTGTTTTAATTTTTTTTTCTTTTACATTTTAAAAACTTAAGGAGATTATTCTGTTGAAGAAGATTTATTAAAACACAAAATTAGCTGATGTTTGTTTCAATGTTTAAGAAATCCAAAAAAGACATTTCAGTTAGATATATTTAGTGAGAAGTATTTTAATTTTGTCTAGTAAAAGCGCATTCAAATTTGTAGAAATTTGTAAAGTTTTTTTTATTAGAATTAGTTAAGTTAAAATTGTAGTTTCCTTATTGACTGTATATTTTCAGAAATTTTATTATAAGCTCTTAAAAATAAATTATAGTTGTAGCTAATTTTTATAATTTTTTAAACTCATAATGTAAACAAAGAATTAAATCAAACGTTAATTCTACAAAAAGTTATGTGAAGAATCAGGACTTTTCTAATTCTGCAAATTTATACTATAGTCTATTTAAGAGTAGTTTATTTCACGTTATTATGTTAAGTATCGAAAGAAAATGATAAGATTTGATAAGAAAATGATAGATTTGGAAATTATATCGAAAATGAGATACCATTTTCATTTACTTCGATGATTGAAAATAGGAATAATAATATGAGGTTTGAAACTTTATTTATTATTATTTAATAAAGAATTCCTTTTCAAAAATTAATTATATTTATAGATAATTTTATTTGCTTAAATAACTTCGAGGTCATTTGCTTTCAATGGTTTTGAAATAATAGATGTGATTTTATTTCTTCTATCTTTAGTGCGATGAAGAAAATTAAAATTCTGATGGATACCCATGTTTGTTTCAAAATAACAGAGCTGAAAGTATTGATAAATAAATCGAATATGAAAGTCTTCTAACGCATCACTGTCAGAATATTTTGTCTTAAATAAATAACATTCTTTATTAGCTTTTTCTTGTTTTATTGTATTAATGGAATATCGTTATACGTTTCAAATTAATTTCTGCTTTCGTGTTGCATTACATTTCAGGAAAGGGACAAAAAACTTTGTTTTAAATTGCTTTTTCATAGAGGATAAAATAACATTTATTTTTTAACACATGAATTCTAAACCTATTTGAGAATTAAAACTAGATACATATATTTATTGTCCAACCTTGTTATTGATGTGACTCCAAGTACAAACAAGATAAATTGCCTTTTCCTAAATAGCAAAACGTTTGGTTCTCTATATGAAAAACATTCCATTTCTCTCTATGTGATGAATTATTGCAGTGGCCAATGATTGAAGGGAGCTGAAATGCCGACAATGACATTGTGTTCTCCAATGAGAACGCTTTCGTCTACTGTTCACCGTATTAACACAACATTCTCGTCTTTTGGGTTCGGGAGAAAGCTATAAATGAGAAAACAGTCGGGGGGCGATCGTGTGGGTGGACACTGGCCCTTAATTTCCTCACAGACGGCTATAAAGGATTGCTTCATTTATCAAAGAATGTGACGCAAATTGTGAATGCCTGTATCTTCAAACACAAGATACGATCAAGTATTAGGAATATAAGCATTATTATGTTAAATAACAACCGGAATTCTCTATAATGTTGTAAATCTGCTAAATATTCTATTATTATCTGTAAATCGTACGAATGGTCACATAAACGACAAAACTTATATAAGAAAAGTTAGCGAATTACTAATACTAATCTCTTTCTTTGTGCATTTAATGTAATGTCAATTCATGTGTTGCCTTAAACATTTCCTCGCGCCTTGAAGGATTCAATGAAAATTTGGCACACATGTTCTTTAGCGTACTAGAAAGATCAATTAAGTTATTATAAAATTTATAAACACGTCTAAAGGGAAAAAATGAGAGTTAAAAATTTGAAATCTTTTCACGATAACTTCTGAAGAAATCACCGCAAAAAATGATTTTTGTATTATCTTAAAATTCAAAAACTTTATAGTAAGCTTTATGGTGTTACCAATTTGATTGTTGTATTATTTTTCTCGGGTATTTAATCAAGTTTTCTGCGTTAATATAAACATATTACTCGAAATATTTAAATGTTTCTCAGATGCTTAACATCTATCATTCGCGTGCTATGACTAAAGAAGTTGAATATAAGTTACTGTATTATGACATTTTTATTTTTGCTTTTATTAAATAGCTTTTTTAGTTGATTTTGGATTCAATTTTTCATGCAGTATTTTTTTACGTATTAATTCTTTTAATGCTGTAATTTTTTTAACTGCTTGATCTATTTTGTATTATTTTTTGAAATTTTAAACTTTTAATTCCATAAATCAATATATCATGCGTCCTGGTTTTTAAGGTTTTTTAAACTTGAGTTTATTGAAGATAATTTTATTTCTCATGTTATGTTTACAATTACGAGTCAAAAATACAATTACTAGATTTTGAATATTTACAGAAAAATCAATTATCAAGACTTTTTCTTATATACATATAATATAAATAGACACGAACGATGTTGGGGGAAGTTTGCTCTAATAAAATTTTAAAACTATTTGAAATTTTCAAAATTTTTATGAATTAGGAAGAAGAAAAAAACTGCTACGAGCGAAAAAGCACGAATTTTAACTTTATTTTTAAGTATAGCAATGTAAATTTAAATTAGGCCATTATTAGGAAAAGTAATTTTTGATCGATTTATAATATGAAAGAAAATCTGCTTTACCGTTTTCTCTAGGACGTTATTTTTAATGTTAGAGTATCAGCCTCGTCTATGAAGTATGACAAAAAAAACCCTGGCATTGCGTTTTTTGCATTGGCCACTAAAACATCTCAATTTTTTAAAAACAGTTAAATCTAATTTTTGTCTCTATTTTGATTAATTCTACGATAAGAAATCCTCTTTTAAAATAAGAGTTGTATCACACTTTCGTCATCGAATTTTTTGAGATAGGCTTTATTTAATGCTAAGTTAAGAAACAACAAGTGGCTGTTTTCCCGCACAAGTACTGCATGCTGTCGCATGATACTGGAAGATCCTAGTGATTCAAAATCTATTCGACGTACGTAGAAATGCTAAATCCTTGGCCGATTTACTTTCCAGACTTGTTCCAAAGATAATCCATTCCTCAGTTAAAATCTTCTTCCTACGTTTTCTCTTAATATATAAACGAACGATGATAACAACCAAATTAGGTATTTGAAAGAAGTAACCCCTTGTACGTTATAGTATCTAGTGTAACTTTTGCTTACCATTAAGCATCTTTCATACGAGACCAATCATTGCGTGGAAGAATATTTTCTCGGGTAATCTTTGTTCTTTGATTTAACAAATCACAAACTACACAATTCGAAAGTGTTTTTTGCAAACAGAAGATAACATATTTACAATAGACAGAGAAAGATATAAAGACGTTCGAAAAATAGCAATTCTATGAAGGAATACAAAACAGGATAAAAATATGAGCACAAAAGTAGATAGAAAAAAATGTATCCCCAAAAAGAATACGGAAATGATTGTTCATTAATAAAAAATGAATAAGAAGTAAGCTTAGCTTTATTATAGAAAATTATTTGCTATTAATATTGCTGCAATATATATTAATGACACATAACGGTGACACATTATTTAGCTATTTGCAGATATTTCATTTTTATGCAATATAGCAACACAAAATTATTTCTAGGTAAAATTCAAATTTTCAATTAATCGAAATCTATTTTTACGTAGAATATATACTCTACAGAAAGGGTTAAATAGGCAAAATTTCCTGGTAATCAGAAGTATGAAACAAAAATTAAATGGGGCCTATTGTGTGTGCCCTTGTGTATAGTTAAAATTTTAAGAGAAACCTCTTTAACAACTATGAGCGAAATTGTGTTTCAGAATAAGCGTGATGTCAAAGAAAGAAACAGGATGTCTAACAGAACTACAGTATGACGATTCTTGATGTATTTGGTTTTGTAAATATATTACGTAGAACCTATAAATAACTAGGCAAAAGATATTGAAACGTTATAACGAAGGTAGGAACGGCTTTCTATCAGCAAATGTTTTTAAGATGAAAGTTCTTGCCACTATTTTGTCTAAAATGGCAAAACCATCAGTGGAAGTACATAGATTCTATTCCGCAAAAACACGTTCTTAATTTTCCATTCTATAACGGAAAAAGTAATATTTTCGTTCATCTTTGATCTCAAGGTACCATTCATTGTCACATTTCTGTAAAAAACAACAGTCAGCAATTGTGAAATGAAGATCTGAAAGATAATCAAATTGAATCCTCCGATAAAACTTCCCATACTGCATTTCTATTGTACAGTACTAAATCTAAATCGCATGCAAAAAACACTGAAAAGAAACAACTGTAGAAGTTTTAGTACAAAATCCCAAGCCTTCTTCCCATTTTCTATATCTATCACCGTGTGACTTCCTTATCTGCGATGGCATTAAGAAAAATGCTGCAGGGACAACATTTTCAAACGAACGATAAAGTCAAAAAGTCCTTCGTTAGTTGAAAAAACAAATGTCCTTACTTAGTTTAAAAAGTAACAAAATTGACCTCTGCTACCATAGAATTTCTCAACTTGCATAATAATGGAATAAATTCCTAAATAACTGTAGATAATAATTCTTAGCTTCTTTAAATAATTACTACGAAATTATATGTCTAACTGTATTTATTGATTGTATTTGATAATTTCCTTAAAACTACGGCCATAACAACAGAGTAGTGAGAGATAAGTAAGAACATTTCCATTAGATTTGCTAAAACGTATCAGAGATGTAATCGTAAGCTCTATTCCTCTAAATGTTTCAAACTCTACAATCGCCTGAAACATTATAATTAGCCTGAATGGATGTTGGATAATGCACTGTCGTCCCGCAGAACTGTAGGTCTCTTAATTCCTCGCTATAATCAAATATATTCCCATTATTTGTATTCAGGCAGGTTTACTATGGTATGTTCATAAGAAATTAAACAAATAGAGTTAGTGTGCATCTTTTATTTAAAAATGAATGGTATTTTGTCGTAAAATTTGTTTTATTTTCAAAATTAAAAAAGTGATATAATAATGCTAAAATTACAAATAAAATTGATATCGGTAGTTAAATTTAAATACTTTTTAAATTTACTCATTTTAGTATCCGTGACAGCTTATTTAAATGGTATTTCAAAATTTTATGTCTATATTTATTGATATTTTAAATGAAATGCTTACGATTTTGCATATTCCAAATGTAAGGCATATGAATTGGTATTTTCTAAATATAGTTGATACGAATTTGTGTATTCTAAATGTAATGCATACGAATTGGTATTTCCTAAGTAAAGTGCATAGGAATTTGTATATTCCAAATGTAATGCATACGAATTAGTATTTTCTAAATATAGTGCATAGGAATTTGTATATTCCAATGTAATGCATACGAATTGGTATTTTCTAAATACAGTGCATGCCAATTGGTATATTCTAAATATAGTGCATGCCAATTGGTATATTCTAAATGAAATGCATACGAATATTTCTGGAAATGAAAGTTTGCATTAATAAATATTCCATAAAAGCATGTAGCACCAAGATTTTTCTTTTTATTTAGACTGCTATGTTTGTAAAAAATAAACTTAACTATGTTCTTATTTGTCAGGTTTCGGATGATATTTGTTCAACATAAACGTTTCATTCTCTATAAATAACTTTCCCCCCTTTCCCAGAAAGATAGATTAGCAATCTTATTATCCACTGAGGTATCCTAAGGAGGTATTCAATTTATTATATATACAAATCTCAGAATTCATCCCAGCATTTATTGTCTAGAATTGGTACACTGATAGTGATTTAATAGTCATTTATATGTTTTCAAGGCTAAAATATTAACTTTTAATGTATGAATTTAAAGATAATGTATTTTTTGCAAACTTTTAGCGCAATGAGCTTTAAGATTTCTTCCTCAGAATTAGTTTCATATAATTCATATTAATCAAGCACAAATTTATCTGAAATTTTATATCATAAAATATCTAGTGAATATGTAAGTGATCTAAAACATCTTTTTTTCCCCCTCGAACTTCTTTTTTCCCTGCGTGTTGTAAATTTTAAATATAATCAAATGAGAGGTAAGCAAAAATTAACTCAATTATTGACGGTACCATATATTTTGTATACTAATATTGTAATTTACCGAAAAAGTGAAAATCACTATTTAACTTGCTATCGAGAATTTTTCAAACAATATCTTTGCAATACGCGATAAGTATATTCTTCTGATAAAAATATTTCCCCCTATTAAATCTACATCATTTTTAATATCATTTCATTCTACATTTAATTTTAAAATATCGTGTCAAAAGGTAAAATTGTTTATAACAATATTATTCGTTTCCTATTTCTTATAGAATTTCTGAAGATTTTACAAAATGGCGCCAAGACTATATTTATCCTACACGCTTCAAATATACTGTAACAAATGTCATAAAATCAGTATTGAAGTTTTATCTTTGATAGATAAAACTTCACAAAAATTTAATACTTAAGTCTACTAATTATCATAGACAAGTATCTATTTTAAACTAAATTTTCAACATGTGCAGATTTAATTTTGTTGATGTAATAATGCAGACTTTGATAGCAAAAGAAATCTTTTAAAAATTGCATATTTTTGTAAAACAATCTTTCAAAAATTGCAATTTTGCAAGAAGCAAATTGCTTTCAAAATTGATTCTTTTTGAATTTTCTTCTAAGAAGATAGGTATTTTATTCTATTTATCCGCATTTAAGAAGTCTCCAGAAAGATTTTCTCTCTGTATTGATTCCTGTAGTCGATTGAGAACTCAATAGCGCTGACGCAGAAGGGCATTCTCATGCTCATTACAGCATCTTAAAGAGGTACCACAGCCAATCACCTAGAAAATTATCTATAGTTAGTTTCACTTAACAAAATCTTCCTCAGGGGAAAAACAGATCAATTGCATTTTCTGTCAGCGTCGTTGAGCTGGGAGCTGTTAATTATAGCTAAATGTGACATCGAGTCATTTTTCTTTGCTTACTTTCATATAAATAATGACAGATAACTCCAAAATGTCCAAAAATACAAGTGAATGAGAACACTAATTAACTGGCAGTATAACATGGCTATTGATTTTAACCAAAACATACATTAGATGATGGATTTATTCAATAACTGCATAAACGAGTTCCGTAAAAATAAAGATTTTTTTTCTTATTTTAGTAGCTAATAATTGTCTGAATCATCTCTTAAAAATAAGTAAGAATGTTTCGTAAAAATACATTCATAAAATGAGTAAGAATATAAAAACGAGAGAAAATGTTTCGTTTTTCATTTTGATGCTTAATAAATAATTGTTTCGTAGGTAAATTTGCCTTGTGAAATCATAATGTTTAATTTAATGTATATCAGGTAAACAAAGGGTTTTTATTGTTTTTCTCAAGCTATAAAATCTGAAGCTCAGTTGGGATTACATTAGCTTAAAGGCGTTGCTTTTTTATTTAGACCTACACTATATAATATATATTTATATCTCTTAAATTTTTGAGATGCAAAATTACAGTTGCATAGTTTAAAAGGTTATTTCATAAATAATTTTCTGAATCCCTCTTAAGGCTGAAACACGTTTTTTAAAATAAAAAAAACATGATAATAAGTTCTATTTTTATTTGTATCTAAAATTTAATTTTAATTCTGATTCAAAGTTCATCTAAAAATAAATATTTATTCGGTTTTTTCGACATTCCTTACTCACATGTAAATAGGTTTACAGAATTAAAAAAAGAAAGAAAAAAATTCAGCAACGTATATGCTTTCTGTTATATGTAATAACTTTTAATAAAATACCCTTACAATATAAAATCATTGAATTGCAGGATTGTATTTTATTTTTTATTAAAATAATTCTTATCATATTACTTCTTTGAATCCATGTTTGTAACTCATAGCTCTTCAGAAAGTCAATTGTTCGAAAAGCCATTGATTCTGGCTTAGAAATCAAGTAGGAAGTGAAGTAGAAATCAAAATCACTGTGCAAAAATTGCTACAAACATATCTAATATTATTTAAAGCAAGCATTCTAAATATGTGATTTTCCATGAATGCTAATGAAGTTAATAATAATAATTTTTAGCCGTTAATTTGTTTTCTATAAAGAATTTTCTTCTTCCGATGTTTTAGGACATCTATAAAAGAATTCAATAGATTCTATATGTTGAGAGAAAATAATTCTCAGAAAATGGGACAAAACTTTTATTTTTTTTAAAATAATGCATTAACCTTTCATTTTAAAGCATCACTATTCCTACTTAGGGATGGACTAATATTTTTGAATCGTGGTCAAATGACGAAGGTCTTATCTGATACTTCAGTCTCCTCTCCTAATTTCCAATCCTCCCAAATAGAAGAATATTCTACGCATGATGTGAGGTTTAATGCACTGAAATTTTCATTTGCACTTGGTCTATGATGGACTCCGGTTTCGAATCTTGAGTCCAAATGACTCAAAACTGTGGCCTTGCTGCCAAGTAACCACGGCCCTTTCATTCAGACAGTTTCCAAGACAGTTTTTTTCTGAAAATCTTTGCTATGTCCAACAGTAAAATGAGTGATTATTTTATAAACAATTAATGTATTAAAAAGTATCTGAAAAAATGTTTGAATTATACAATTCGAAAACATATCAAAACCCCAATTTATTTAACTTGAAAATTCATTACTTAGAAGTGAATACTTTCAGATTGGAAAAATCAGCCGTATTGGGTGAGTGAGTCAAGAAAAGAATTTCTTTAAAAAGATTTACTTTTCATCATATTAAACTAAGCATAATGAGAGTACCATACTTTAAATTTATAAATAAGTTATTAAAAGCTTACGTTTCATTTATACAACGATATACTTTATGAAATATTTCCATTTTTAAATGATCAATCATCCTTTCTTCCTTAGCTCTTCGTAACATGTGACGTGATGGCTAATAGTAAATTATAAGTTTGTCACAATTTGAGCTATTGCAGAAATAGTGAATATATGCTGCTTGAGTAATTTCTCAATTTATTTTGAAATGTATATGTTTTTTCATTAACCATTCATTTTTTCATTAATAATGCATGCGTTTATTTTTCTGTTAATAAAATTAGAGGACCGATTTAAAGTTGGAAATTTGACCAATATTTAATGAACAGAGATACAAAATTTATTCACTGTGCAATGGGCTCTGGAGTCCGCAATTTATCGATTCTGTGTTCTTTTTACCAAGGCACCACATACCTTATTTCATTTACGCTTTATTATTTTATACATTAAAGCTTCTATTAATCTTGGGTATACTATACATAATATTGATGCGTATTTAAAAGCACATGTAATAATATTTTCACTTTATAACTATGATGCATTTATTCATTATACAATTCAATTTAGGAATTGTATTAAAATAATTCAATATGAAATTAAACTTTTATTCAAAATATGAATCAATTTAAATTTGGAATACATTTACAATATAAAGATTTTTATATAGGTTATTATATAACGATTATAAAATTTAATACTCTCCATCCGTTATATTAAACTTCTAGATTATATCTAAGAAGAGTTGAGTTTAAACTAATATTATAATTATGACAAACTAATGCTATTTAAGTGACTTGAAACCATACTATCTGCTGTGTAAATATATTTGATTTAAATTAATACATTAAGTTTTAAATTAAATGTCTGATTAAAATAATTGCGCATATTAGATGGAAAATTTTAATTTGAATTTATTCTACGCGGTTAATCATTTGACATTTAATTCAAAAAATATTCAAACACTAAACTTCCAAAGCGAGGTTTTCCATTGTGATGCTTTTTGTCTGTTAAACAACTCATTATTATTTTGAAAACTTTGTCGTAATCTGAGATTAAATTTATTTTTATGAAGTCTGCGTTTGGTAAACACAACCGAATGCATTGAAATAATAGGATTAAATAGGCGAAATAATAATATAAAAGAATAAGTATGGCGTTCAGCGATTATTTGGAGAATAAATAGATTGATTCTATATGAATGGAAGGAAAGCCAACAATTAAACAGAATAGCTGCAATATAAATTGAATGAACTATACTAAAAAGTTGTACTCAAAGTAACTTATTTCTTTAACATTTTATAATGTATATTTATATAATTAACATTTTATTCAATTAAATGTTTTTTAACAGTTGAGGAATTAAGATTTATAATAGACGGTAAAATTTACATAGGCACGTGTAAAGTATTTACTAATGAAGATGCAAGTGGTTTTAGCCAATCGATCACCAGTCTATATAAGAAACAGATGATATATATGAAATGATGATTCTGATGGTAAAAAAAATCTATAAGTAGTATTAGGAAATGTATAAAAATATTTAAAGTTGAATTTAAGCTCATATGATCCCACCATTATAAGGAATTCAAGCAATCTAAAGAATATCTAAACAAAGTATGAAATATTTTCAATATTTCAGGATTTCTCTCAGTATTAGTTTAAACAAAAAAGAATTAAATTGGTTTTTTTAGAGTAAAACTAACTTAGCAGATTGTCGTGGTCGTTCCATAAAATTGAATTTACCCTACAAGTGATAATAATCGTTGCATACAAACTGCTTGAAATGATAAGTTAACGGTGACTTCTGCTGCCCTGAAAATATATAACAGTAAAAAAAGCTACTCCTAAATTGTATACAATTATTAAATTAATTTATATGTGAAAGTTCTAAAATTAAATATATATATCTCTCAAGACTTCATCAACCAAATTTCCACACATGAGCGCGCGCGTGCGCACACATGTACACTGAAGTGACAAAAGTCATGGGATAGCAATATGCAAATATACAGATGGCAGTAGTATCTCAGCTAAAAAGTATAAATGCGCAGTTCGTTTTCCAGAGCTTTCATTTGTGTTTAAGTTATTCATGTGAACAGGTTTTTCGTGATTTATGGCGGCACGACGAGAATTAACAGACTTTGAACGTGGAATGTTAGTTGGAGCTAGACGTATGGGTCATTCCATTGCGGATATCGTTAGTGAATTCAACATTCCGAGATCCACAGTATCAAGAGTATGCCGAGAGTATGAAATTTCAGGCATCACATCCCATCATGGACAGCGCAGTGGGAGACCACCTGCACTTAACGACCGAGACCGCCGACGTCTGTGTAGAATGGTCAATGTTAATAGACACACAACACTTCGTCAAATAACTGCAGGAATCAATGTGGGACGTACGAGGGATGTGTCCGATAGGACTGTGCGGCGAAATTTGTCTTCCTTGGGCTATGACCGCAGAAGACCGACTCGAGTGCCTTTACTGACATCACGACATCGCCTGCAGCGACTCTCCTGGGCTCGTGAGCATATCAACTGGCCCCTAAACCAGTGGAAAACCGTGGTGTGGTCAGATGAGTCACGATTTCAGTTGTTACGAGCTGATGGTAGAGTTCGAGTGTGGCGCAGACCCCACGAAGCCATGGACCCAAACTGTCAGCAAGGCACTGTTCAAGCTGGTGGTGGCTGCATAATGGTGTGGGCTGTTTTTACATGGCATGGACTTTGTCCTCTGGTGCAACTGAACCGATCATTGACTGGAAATGGTTATGTTCAGCTGCTTGCAGATCACTTGCAGCCATTCATGGACTTCACGTACCCACACAACGATGGGATTTTTATGGATGACAATGCGCCATGTTACCGGGCCAGAACTGATCGCGATTGGTTTGAAGAACATTCCGGACAATTCCAGCGCATGATCTGGCCACCTAGATCGCCCGATATGAATCCCATCGAGCATTTATGGGACATCATCGAAAGGTCCGTTCGTGCCCAAACTCCTGCACCATCCACACTTTCACAATTACAGACAGCATGGCTCAATATTCCTGCAGAGGACTTTCAACGACTTGTGGACTCCATGACACGTCGAGTTGTTGCACTTCGCCGGGCAAAAGGAGGACCGACACGATATTAACAGTCATCCCATGACTTTTGTCACTTCAGTGTATATAAGAGAGAGAGATTTATCAACTATTCTACTTTAATGATATTAATTCAACACATTTTCATTTTCCACATTTCTAATTTTTTGGAATGAAACAATACTTTTCCAAAAAAACACACGCACACAATTAAAAATACTTGACAAATGAAATCGCAAGTTTAATTAAGAAATACTAAGCAGAATTTTTGGGCGTTAATAGAGCAGTGTTTTTTTTACCAATGTTTAAATTAATTTAATCATCCTTTATTAAAAATACCACTATTAATGATTTTCCAAGAGGAATGCATTATACCATGCATCCAAGAAATATTTGAGAATGAAGAATGGTATTTCCTATAGGATAAAGCCCCTGCATTAATATTATGACGTGATGGTTAATTTTGAAAGAGTATTCAGATGCGTTGCTTGTTATGAAAAGATGTCATTAGATTTCCCAATTCATTCATCAGATCGCCTTCTGACTGATTTCTTTTTGTGG
>JAPMOQ010058975.1:3020856-3033283 GCA_026543055.1 Argiope trifasciata
GTGTAAAATTTTTCTGACCTCTGTTCGGAATATAGATTTTTATGAAGTAGTTATAAGTTTTAAAAAATTATTATTTGTCTAAATTTTAAATTATTGTTAAAATTTTGACATAAATTTCACAAAAAGTAATCAAATAGAAGCAATTATTACTCAAGAATAACACATTCAAAGTTTTTTCACTTAGGAAGAAACAGACAGGCAGACCAGATTTAAAACATGTTCTCTAGACTAAGGGAGATCTGAAATGCATAGATTCGTTGAAATCTCGAGTTTGAATTGCAATATTTTTTCTTTGTATGTTTCATTCTAGAGAAAATAAAAGCTAATGCATTCTTAAATACAGGAGGAGGAAAAAGTTTTTATAAAAAAAGAACAGGCAGCATGCGTTCGCTAATGTTGTGCAGCATTAAACTTTGGTGCATTAAACTTTAAAAAAAATAAAAATGTATTTGATCCATAAACAAAGGTGAAGAATTTTCGAGGCAAAAGGTGCAAACTTTTATTGGAAAAGTAAGATTTTGATAATTTATTTCAAATAACAGATTTCAGATTTCGAGCTAAATTTAAATTTTAAAGTAAAATAAAAGGATGTACTAGATAAGTGTATCGAACTGATTGACTGGAATACATATTTTAAATATTGCAATCACATGGAGTATGAATAACAAAATACGAAGCTTCAGACTGTTTTGAACATTTACTTTTTTTGCCTAGTTATATGAAAATTAGCTACCAGTTATTTAAGTAGAAAAAGAAATTAACTTATATAAAGAAAAATATTTTTTCGTCTCAAAAAGACATTGCTTTTTGTTATTCTGTCTGTTTCGATTATCATATATCGAAGTGTGTAGCATATTTTCTTTAATTCGGTTGCTATGCTGTCTAATCTCTGGAGATCGTGGGCGTACTTTTTGGCATTGCAACTATTTTGTAGTATTTTTGTATGCTTTTATGAAGGCAGAACAAGTACCAGTAGAAATTCTTATGTTTATTTGTTTATCTTAAATATAAAAAGGCCTTTGTTATAGATCAGCAAATAATAGGAAAATAAAAACTAATAATCTTTCATTATTCCAGCGTCAATATAAAACATTATTTTTAAATCTTATGGCGAATATTAGGAATTTATTAAATATTTTAGCATAATTGGAATTAAAATATTTTAGCATAAAAAATATCGTCTTACATTTCTGTTGTTGTTTACTGCACGAATTGTGTGCAATGTTGTATATTTAATGAATCAGAATTTCTATTTTACCAACTTTTTTATATAAGCAATAATAATACTAAAAATAATTATATGAAAGTAAAACTTTCTAAAATGAGTATTATTTTCGTTTAGTTTTTAAATTATTTTCTCTTATTTACCTGACGGAGCTTTAAAATACCCTTCGTGTTGCTTCTAAATGGGATTTTAACACAATTGATGACTTACTCAAAAGATTAAACAGGTATGTATGTTAAAAAACTGATTTTTTTTAAGCACATGCATTTATTGGGAAGCAAAGCTTATTGCAACAACTTGGACGATATTAAGTTGTTTGGGAAAAGTAATAAGCCTATTTTTTTAGTTCCATAGTAGTCTTAATAGCCTTACATAAATAACCATAAACATATTTGGCTGACTAAAAAGTTTTAAATAATTTTCTAATAAATATGACCTTTTGAAACATAGCGTTATCTTTTTATTTATACAGGTATGACTACCCACCCTGTTAAATAACTGTACGAAATATGTGAAGGTAGTTTTATTCAAAAAATTTAATTACTTTCAAGTTAGAGAAACATATAAAATATTTTGAAGATTTTAATAGCAACTGGGAGAATTCTATATAAGAAATCGAATCCTGGTGAAGTGATAAAAATATCAGGTGGACGAAATAGAACAGTAGGAGATAATAATCCAGAGTAAAAAGGCTGAACTTTATTTAACTTATAAATAATAATTACGAACACAATAAATTTGAGTTTTTAAATGACGAATTGAAATTTCAGTCTTACTGAAAAGAGTATATTCATGGAAATTTTAAATATTGTTGTAGAAAATATGATAAGTGAGGATGCATAGTATTTGCAATACAAACTTTATATGATACCGAAATACAAGGGTTTTATTGAAAATATTATTTCTATGAAACAAAATTGGATCGACTACTATGGAGTTTTTATTAATGCGTTCTGATAGCAGTTGTTTGTAAAACATAATTATTCGTTTCATAAAATTTAATGTTGTTTTAATTGGGCACGAAATTCAGTTTCAAGCAATAATTGTTTTTATATACGCTATTAAAAATATTGAATAATTGATTCACAATGTCATTATGATGTAGAAAGTATTACTTTGTTGCACAACACAAAATTAAAAGCATTAAATTTTTTTCAACAAAAAATTGTCTTACTTTTTATTCTTAGAAAAAAAATTAATGGGCAGAATTATTAATTGATTCTCTTTGATGTTTTTATTTTTCTCATCTGAAGATTTTGCTTATAAAGTTTCCCTATAGATTAAAACTAATAAGTAACAGAGTTATTTAACTAAGATGATTTCTTAAATGTAGAAGAACTTAATGCATTTCTTAAAAATGGATTTTAAAAAAAGTATTATGCATAAACCATCATAATTTTTGGAAAAATTAAGTAAGAATTATATGATCCAATTTTTTATTGAAAAAAAAAACCACATCTACAACGATAGAATTCTTAAATGATGCATGTAGGATTTTGAAGCCATTCTTGATTAAAACTCTTTATTCTCGAATCTTTTTCCAGTCAATTTCATATAATTGCAGATTACCGGAGAATCATAAATGACGATAGAAACCAATCTGATTGATAGAGAAATATATGGGATTCCTCCATGATTGAGATAGAGGAAATGAGAAACAACTCCTTTCGTTATCAAGTGACTTTATATGCTCATATGAAATTAATCCTGCCTGTATCGCCTCATGGCATCATAAATTATATAAATAAATATAATCTTATAAAGATATAATTATATAAATAATTATATCTTTAAAAAATATTGTTTTATGCATAAATATTAATCTTTTTTATAAAAGCAAATGTAATGTTTTATAGTTCGAATTTTTTATAAATTTGGAATTAACACCTTAAAATTTCTTGAATGCTTGAAGATTATTATGAATTTTATTACCAATTTAATAATTAAAACTGCTTAATCCCTGATTGGCAGTATATATGGCTCAATTAAAAATCATTCTGAAGGCAATTATATACACTGGCATTTTTAAGATAATTAATTCCCAATGGATATTATGAAGGTAATTAATCTTCAACAGTCAACAAAAATACATATCTACTGTTTCATTGGCACATTTATTCAAATGGAGATGAAGTGTGCTTTCACTTCATGTATTGTCATCCCTAAGCTCACTACATCCTGTAATAAAAAAGAATTATGACGATACTTCTTTTAATGAGGTCTGGAAAAAAGAAACCTCTTTGATGAAGCAATATGAATTGAGGCCATGAAATAAATTGACATTCGTAATAAATACTGGTTCTTTTAATAATTAGTTAGAAAGACTTCATATCACAAAAAAGACAATTTTAACGTTATGATTTCGTCTCGAAAATTACCGATAATCTTTAAATATGAAAAGGCTGAAAGAAAGCTATGAATCATTTTGAAGGGAAGTCATAAGATCAGAAGGCACTCAACACATTATGATAAATATGATTGAAGTATAAATACTATTGTTTCTATTATTTGCAATCAATGTTTTATAATGATTCTACAAAGGGTTCTTTAAGCTTAAAAAGCCAAGAAAATTTCAAATTTTTTCTTGAAACATTAGAATTAGTGTTTATTTAATATGCGAATAAGCGTTTTGCCGGCGTCCTAGCCTAGGGGTAGCTCATCTTCCCTGTGATCTGGGCGGCCAGGGTTCGAGTCCCGGTTCGGGCATAGTTATTCTTCCCCCTGTGTTCTATCTTTGAGGTGTATCTGTATTTTATCAGTTGTAAAGGGTTATAGTAAAATATAGACAGAAAAGAGCTTCTCCCTTTGAATACTTGATTCATAGAAATTTAATTTTAAGAGTAATGGAAAAAAGATCGAAAGGATAAAGCTTTGATGCTTCTTCTTAGGGACTGAGAAGCATTTCTTTTCGGAGTATACAAAGGAATATATTATTACATATTTAAAGAAAACCGCTACATTCAATGACAGCCGTTTTTCCCACCGTGATGATTTAGTAATAAAAAATTAAAACGCAACAAATAATTCGCTCAGTTTTCTTATACAATTTTTTTTTTCTTATTTGCTTAGACATATACTGACATGTATGCTTTTTTATTGGGTTTTTATTCGATATGCATATAATTATTTTGAGTTAATTGTTAACTGGGGAGTGCGGTCAACGAGACCACATTTTCTGTACACTCAAATTAAATTTTTTAATGAATATCTTAGTATGAAAATCGGCCAATATATTCTGCAGATATTTTTCTTAATAATATAAGTATATTTTACAAAATTTTCATAGTATACAATCGTTGAAAAAAATTATTGCGTTTGAACATACATTTTCTTCACAAATTACATGTTACAACAAACAGTATTTTTGAAAAAACATATTATTATTTTATTTTTTAATCAGATTTATTTCCCCTGTGTACAAAGGTATAAAAAAACAATATAATAGTAAATTTAACAATCATAGGGGAAAAAATAACAAAGGGTAAAATTGACTTTATTTTTTATCAGATTGCGTGAATTTCAAAGCAAGGCTTTCTAGGGCATTTTAAACATATAGCTTAAGAGCTAATATAAAAATCAGTTTATAAATTCTATATATATTTCTGTAGGTATATTAATATTTTTAAAAATTTTTTCCGAATGCATTATCACAATAAAAAGGAATTATGTTTGAACATACATATCAGAACCAATCGAATGCGAACTTTCATCGAAAAACTCTTCTGTGCAATTACCCTTATCACTAAAATCCCTTTCTGCTTCATTTAAAAGTATCTGGGGCACTGTTTCTAAATACGGCCAATAAATAGGATGATATTTCGAGGCCTAAGTTTTAGCTCCATCTGCCAAGCCTTGTTTATCACTGGGACACTAAGAGGGAGGTGTGGTCATACAGACCGCGCTTAAAGAAATAACTTAACTATTTTTAAAGCTGAAACCGGTTGAAAAAGTGCATGTATATTGAATGTCACTAAACAAGAAGTTACAGCGTCAATATATTTAATTGAGTTAAAAATAGATTAAGGTGACCGGAAGTCTATACACGAGTGGTCTCACAGGACGCACGTCCCCAATTAAGGGTTAAGACATCAAAAACTTTATTTTGCGTCTGCATTTAATGTGCTTTGATAATTAATAAATCAGATATATGTTTTCACATATAATCGCCATTCTAAATGAGCGAAAAACTTTTATCTGTATTTATACTAAAATATTTAAGGTAATTATTCATTACGATAACAAAGTTTTGTTTATAAATTAATTTATGTCCTGTCATTGCGCCATGATATTCTTTCTCAGAATTTTTATCAAGATTTAAACAATGTATCTTTCTTTGAGTTAACTCATTTTAAATGATCAGAAAAATAAACTTACACTTTTTTTACACGTAAATTAATTTTTAGATAATTGCGATTTTAATCGCTTATTTTGGTGATGATAATGCTAAGTCAGTGTTACCACTGAAAGGGAGTGCAGTATCTTCTGAGGGTAAAGACCCCTGAGCATCCGAGGGTAGAAGTGTAACTTCTGTTGCTGTTGATTGGCTGGAATTGTGTCAATATAGAGGTTGAATAATGGTTGAGAGGGTAATTTAACCATTCGACAAAAGCGATCGCTAGTGTCTAGTGGCTGTTACTGGCTTATTAAGATATTACCACACTTCTATCTCATATGAAGATAATACACACACACACTAGCTTGTTTACCCTTTTTCTACAGGGGACCTCTTCCACACTATAGATAGAAAGCAGAGGAAGAACAGCTACTCCCGAACCAGGAAGCGACAGGGAAGACGCGCTACCATTAGACCAAAATACCGGCAATTTTTTATCTTAAATTAATAATATCATCTTGATAATAGAGTTTAGGTTTTTCAATATGAAATGAGCCATTTTGTATCTGAAATAAAGGACCTTTAAATCTTATACATTTTTAAATTTGTTATGAGATAATTTTTCAAAATGAGAATTTCTTACAGATTAGAATCAAGTTACTCACTAATAACAGGTATTACTGCTGAGGCAAAATTCTACAAAATTTTGTATAGGTAAAAAATTACCAATATTTTTGAACTCGGTTATTTTATTAATGTTTTGAGATTTAAGTTTGTTCTTTTCATGTATATCATGTCTTAGGGATTTTTTTTCAAATAATAATTTATCTATCCAAAAGATAGTTTTGGAATACAAATAATCATGCCAATTATTATTTTATAGTTTTCAAGAAATGCATGAAATTTAACTGGCATACGTTCAATTAATGTAATAAAAATACTCGAGTAAAACATTAGATGAAAAAAACAAGATTTCCATTTTGTAAAAAAGTGGGGTGTTTACCATGGGTTGATTTACAAAAATTCATTCAGAGAAGTTAATTTTCTACCTTTATTCTTCTTATTATTTTTGTACCTTTACTTTAAAGGTTTTGCATTAGAAAAGGAATAAATACTATTAATAAGTAGTATAAGTACTTTTTTTTTTTATCTAAAGAAGTATTTCATATTTTGAAGGCTGAAACCTTATTTGATTTAAAAACGGGATCTGTTTAATTTTGTTTCCAAAGTCTTTTGTAAACATGATTAAGAATTCCGCCTTCATAATACGTATTTTTATTTCATGAAAAGCTAATGAAAAAGGAGAGGAATAATTTGATTTACAAATATTTTGTCAAAGGTTAAAATATTCAATAAATTGAAAATGAAAATATTAAATTTTTTGCTTGATTTTTAGAGAGATTTATAATTTTTATTTCTATTTCAATTGCAAACTGCTTGACAGTCTGAATTTCAATTTTTAATGTACTTTCATTTTATTAACAAAAAGTAGAATCCGATAAAGCTAGCTTATGAATTTACGTATCAGATCAGAGTTCTTTTTTGAAAATTTGAATAATAAAGATACCATGCTTTTATTTTTATTAAAACATTTTTGATAGTTTAAACGCATCACGAATTTTTTCATATTAATCAAATATTTATGTTCAAAATGTTTGAAATTAAAGATTTAAAATTCAGATCTGTATATTTTGTTATCTGGAATGCATACATTATTATTTGTACCACACATTTCCTAGTGAAAGATTATACCATTTAAAGCCTAAAATTTATGCTATTTCTAACTGTAGTAAAGAATCATTATTTAACAAGACCAAATGAGGCATAGACAAAACAGAGGTCAATTTGATTATTTCTTTTTGATGTCTTAGTCAATCAAAATGTTACTGCTTTTGCTTTCAAAACATAATGGTTTAATTTAATATATAAATGCTTCCAAATAGAATTTGTGAAGTAAGTAAAAAAATATTGAAGAGAGAAAATTAAAATAAAGAGTGAAAAATAAAGCTAAAAAGATCGATATTACCTTCATAAAGGTAGAAGCAACCAACGCCTAAACATTTTTAAATGTTAATATTTTAATATTCAAAACTTTTTAAATAATTAAAAATAAGTGCAAGTTTTATGTCGTAAGCATAATGATTTTTCCGAAAAGAAAGTATCAGGCAAGTAATCGATTTTTACTCCTTCTTTGCAATCTGTTACTACAATATACAATGTATAATTTAAAATAATTTATATATCTCCATGCTATAATTTAAAATAATATAATTTTTGTTCGTATTTGATAAGCTAAATAATTTTATTTTCAAACTTGCCCGTGATAGATTTAATGTTAACAATGATTTATTTTATTTTGCATACAAATTTCTTTTGTGAAGGTTTAAATAAACATTTATCTGGAATCCATAAATTCACACACACACACACACACACACACACACACACACACACACACACACACACACATATATATATAATATGGCGTAGTAATATTTTAAAATCTAAATTAAACCCTAATTAATTTCCAAAGTTTTATCTTAATTCCGCCTATATTAACTTTATTCTAAAATGTTCTCTTATTTCCTGATCCTATTCCACCTTTTAAAAAATTAATGCAAAAGAAGCTTTATAAATTTGCTGAGATGAACAAGTTCCCACATTCCAAGTGAAGGGATAAAACTTTGTAGATTTGGCATATTCTTTTAAGAGATCCCTATAATTTTTTTTATCTAAATCGATACGTATGAAGAAATCCTTAGCAAAATCTCACACTAAATAATTATATGTCGTTCTGTGTTGATGGGTCTCGTCATTGCTGCTTAAATATAAATAATACCTGCGAAATAAAATAAAAAAAATTTCAAAATTCAAAATTGTCTCTCTCTTTTCTGCGACGAAACTACTTCAAAAATTATGAGTTTACTTACATATATCGTCTATGAATTTTGTATTAATAAATTTATTCTTTCCCTCTATAAGCAAATCTTCATTAATCGGAAAGAATTAAGAAATTAGTAAATAAACGCTTATGCTTTGAATAAAAAATAATTACATTTTTAAAAAAGACAATAGACTGCTTTGATCCTTTTCTTAACTTGTCTATAAGGGGATTTTTTTTAAAATTTTAATCATTGCATTTTTCCAACACGATCGATTTATTAACGCCATTACCCTCAACTTTGCTGCTTTGAGCGATCAAATACCTATCAGTTAACAGCGAGGAAAGCAGTATATTTTTTAAAGGTTTAATGTATAGCTAAACGAATAATTTTGACTTTACTAACGAATTGCATGGAACTGAATCTAACTTAAGGATGCTGCATCAAAGGGGTAACATAACCATGCTAAAAGAGCAAAGTATATGACGAAAAGAAAATGGGTGTCATCTAAAAAAAATGATTTTTTTCTCACTCTAGTTATAGTGATTCGTCGTTTTTAGTACAAATGAAATTGTGTTGTGACGAACAACGTAGAACTTGTCTAAAAGTATTTTGCAAATACAACAAAAAATGTATTGACCAGAGGCGCCAGACCAGAAAGTAAATTATAAAATAATTTACTTTCTTTCATGTAAATATGCATAAAATGGGCAACAGCTCAGGTATCGTCATCGTCATCTGGTTATGTTTCAAAATTGGGCTTTTAGTCCTAAAATAATCTAAGTATTGCTTTAAAACGAAACTCTAATATAACTAAACTAAATAGACAAAATAAGACTAAATAGACTAAGAGTTCAAGAAATAACTTTCAATAAACAACATCACACAGTCAAATCAGCAATAAGAGACAGCAACAGAAAGCATTAAAAGAAATTTAGCTCAACTTAACTGCTCTCTCTCCACAAGAATGATGACCTTTCAGGAATATCTTGAGGCTTTTTATAGTTTTCGGGATAAGAGAAGAAGCTTTTAAAAAAATTTCACAACTTAGCTTCTAATTCATATATCGAATAAATTCCAAAAGCTTCTGGAGCATTTTTTGTCACCGCATTCCCCTTCAACTAACCAAATTGTTGCTAAATTTCCTTTCAAACACAGGAATCATTGACCTGAATCCATTCAACTTTCGTTAGAGTTATCTATAGAATTCTCTTCCTTATGAGGAGGTTTATTGCTCTCAGAAGCAATATTATAAATTTACAACATCATTATTAAAGCGACGATGAAGTACAAATTGAGAATGACACAAGTTTGAAATGTAACTAATAAGTTTTTAGTAATCAGTGTTAAAACTTTATTGATCAAGTTGAAAGAAAAAATAAATAACTGGAGAAGAATATTTGAAACTATTTATGATAAAGCACCCTGTAGTACTACGCATTAAAAATTCGAAAAGTTTGTCACTGGTTGTATCTTTCGACTTTGCCAATGCCAAAATCTTTAAAAATCTTGAAAATGTGCAGCAAAAATTATCTCATTTTTCACTTCATCACATCTGGAATTAAAACTAACGACACAAATAAAGATATGATACGAAGTAGAGGACGTTTTTGTACCATGCATTACTTTGAGTGCAATTATATTTTTTTCTTTTTTAAACCAGCTCTAGAAAGTGAAACTTCAATTGAATATATATTGAATGAAATGTTTACCTATAACTAACATAAAAATGCAAATTGTTACATTATATTCTTGTAACAGAAAAAGTGATTTGGAGTTTTAAAAATATCTTCAGTATGATTTTTTAAAAATAATTTAGAAATGTGTCATATAAAGAAAGTGTGTTGTTTTTTTATGTAAAAAACTTTTTCATTGAATTTTCATTTATTAAAAATTGTCTAATTATAGAATTATTTGTTTACTTTTATAAAGAAAATGTATTTTGATTAAGATTTAATAACAATCGAATAAAATTCTAAAAAATACTGAATTATACCATTTGATAATATATTTTAGTTTGCATGGAGTTGTTAATACTTTTAAGTTTGTAAGGACAATTTCTCGAAAAGTAAATTTAAATAATATTTAGAATTTTTTTCGCATGATTCTATTAACATGGTGGAAAATAAAACATTTTACTAACCGGAAAAAAATATTTTAAAACTAAATATGATAAAAATTATAAGATGAATGATTCTTGCATTAATAAGATGTTCATAAAGTTTAATTTTATGTTAAGATTGTAAATATAAGGCTAATTAGTTTCTCAAATAGATATTGAATTTGGAAGCTTATTATTAATTAAAAGAAATTTATGATTAGTAAGGACTTTCTTAGCAAAGAAATATTTTTGTATAACTCTGCTTATCTAAAAATATTAACTTCTTTAAAACTTTTAACTTTTAAATTTAAAAGTAAAATATTTTTGCACATTTTGCCTTGTATTTTTGATTAACCAACAGGAATAATTTTACAATATTCAGTTGAAAGACTTTTCAGCAATAATTATGCCTATGCCTTGAAATGTTTTCTTACTGCCATTCTATCCAAAAAAAGAATCAAATTTCCGCAACTCCGAACGTATTTACTTCTCAGACTTTGAAGTTTGCTGACAGGCTAGATTAAAAATTTTTCAAATGTCTCATATATTTGGAAAACTCCACCGTGTATATCTTTTTTTGTAAGGAAAGAGAAACAAAACAGTCAGTGCAGATGAAAATACTTCGAAAAGTATTCTTTCTTTATTCAGCCATTATAATAAAAAATATAACCTTTTATACGGAGAATTTACGAATATGACAAATCTTTTAATTATAATAATCAGTTATATGACTTCTCTTATTGAATTTAAGAATTTCGAATAAGAAAGAAATCTATTTATAAAATATAAGTATCAAATAATCTCATGTTTAAAGTTAGATTTTTAGGAATCGAGAAAAGGGCTAAAAGTTCCTGACAACATTTTATGGTATGGAAAGAAAGCAGATGTGAAAAATTTATGAAGTTTAACAAACATGCTCATACATTAAATTTTTTCTTGATGAATAAGCTCATAGTCATTACATAGATGTAATTAAATTCTAGAGTCCCAGTTGTAAATATCAATAAGAAATAAAAATAAGAGAAATGCAACTACCTTGTAAAATTTCTTTTATAAAAATATTAAAAAAAAGTTGCAATAAAAAAAAAACGATGGAAATATCTCTTAAAGCGTTTCATTATTGGAATTGTGTTTATTGGTAATAACAATTTAAGCATTTTTCGATGCTTTGACTTGCCTCAATGGATCAATATTTTCAAACTCAATTTTTTTTTTCTTTTTCCTTTTCTTGAAATTTTTAAACACACGCATATATATATATATATATATATATATATATATATACAGTCGATTCCGGTTAATCGGACCACACTGGGACGCGATCATTTTGGTCCTAATAACCGGCTGGTCCGATTACATGAACATGCCCTATGCTCCAAGACGAGACGTGCTATACGTAACATATTAAAATGTCATTATGACCTTTGCTGTGCGGCACACTCGTATGGCGAACATACAAATAATAACTACTGTTGCTTATGAACTTTACTCATTGAAAAATAAATTTACAAACAAATTCTTCGAAACGATCTACATGATACTCAGCATGCGAAGCACAATAAAAAAAAAGTTCTTATCAAATTCAAGTCAACGTTTGAAGAACTTACTACCAAGCTACCCGTTCTAAGAAACAAAGAGCTTGCTCACCTCCCACTGATTCTTTTCCCTTTCGGACTTCTGCTGTACGGAGGCGACTTGTGGCTTCTTTTTCATCTTCCCTGCCACCTTCTTTCGTCCGTTTAAACGGAATTTTGGTTCAAATAAGCGAATAATATTAGGCTTATGTACATAGGATTTGTTTCGGTTATTTGGGATTCGGTCCGAATAAGCGACTGGTCCGATTATCCGATGGTCCAATTAACCGGATTCGACTGTATATATATATA
>JAPMOQ010058975.1:3033683-3051767 GCA_026543055.1 Argiope trifasciata
TAAACCTATAACAGCATAAACATAAAACTTTATTAGTTCGCCATATTTGCTATAGATGGCAGCACGTTACCGCTTGAAAATTTAAGTAGCCATTACGACGAACTAATAAAGTTTGAAAATATCCTATCTGTAACTCCGAACTGCTCGACTGTAGCGCTTCAAAACCGGCGCCAATCGATTCCTCGTGGCCAAAAACCCCAGAACCCCAAGTTTACCGGAGTTTATTAATTCTGGGGCGATTTTCGACTTGGCAACCATTCCTCGTATTATAGTATTAGATTTGTAATAATATTATTTAATTCAAGATTCATGGAAGGTTTAAAAATTTATTTATTTATCCATTAGCACAAGTAAATAACATTATTTGTATAAATGAGTACCAGCAACATAAATTTAACATTTATTAGCCGAAATACGTTTTAGTTTTGAGATATGAAAGGAATCAACATGGAAATATTGACTATCTCTATCTATTTTAAGAGCTCTAGGAACAGAGCTCTTAAATGAATTCGATTACCCTGAATTCGTTTAACAAATTTCTATATAACCGGATACAAATGATGTATACAATTGTTTCGTTTAATGTTTCGATGGGAGGAAAGCCATAAGTGAAATGATAATAATATATATTTAAAGCAGCAACCGTATTTCAAATGTATTAATTCGGAAATATCTCTAGAGATGCTTCAATGAAATCGTATATTCGCGCAAAAATTAAATGGACATTCTTCGATGCCTGCCATAATTTGGAATCGTTTCACCATAAAATTTTGCTCTTTCAGTATTAATTTTCAAGTAGCAAATTTTTCTGTAGAATTTATCAACACATTCATTCAGACCATTAATTAAATTAAATTAAACGAATAAATTTCTGATGAAAAGAAGAAGAAGCGAATTGTTTAAATTTAATAATGGACTAAAGTATATTTTGTTTTTTAGTTTGTCTTTACATTTATATCTCTATGATCCTGAAATTCTTAATTTTTGGGTTGAAGCTAAAACTGATGATGGAATCAACAAGTCGAATTTTCATTGATTTTTTGGATTACATTTTGCTTTTTTCATTTACATTTCGTACGCATTGTTATAATTCAGAAGTTATAAGGAAAAATAATTGTCAATTTTGATTCTTTAATTAATTGCATTCAATAGAATAAACGTTCAATAATTTGAATCAGAATATTCCGTTGGAGATACTTGTTTATCAGTTTACTTAATAACGTATTATAAAAGATTAATTAGTACCATATTGGTGAAAGTTATCATATTTAGTACCGATGAAACGAAGAAATGTTCTAAATAAATTACTGGATGAATTTTAAAATTAAAATCTTTCAAGATTGTACAAGCGTATTGATTTTATACGTAAAATTGAGAAATGAAAGAAAATGTGAATGTAGCTATAGATAATTTAGTCTAATTAATGGAGGAAATTTTGATGTAACGTACCTAATTAAAAAAAACCAATCAAACATTATTTAATAAAAGTATGTGTAAGTTATAATAATATACAAAATATATTTAAGTATATGTTATAACCAAAGTAATTTTATTGTTTTAAAACAAAATTTCTGGCGGCAAATGCTCTGAATATCATCTTTATATCAATACAAAGTTCCTTACAAACTGAAAATGGTAATTCTGCTTCTCACCGATTTCAGCTTTTGTTCTGATAGATTTAACTGCTATTATAAAATATCCTGTTAATTTTATAGGTTAAGGTACTGCTTCATTTATTTAGATAAATAATTTAACAGCCGGAAGAGTTAATAAAGTGTGAAACTTTGTACAGCAGCCTCCACTAAAACTGTGTTTTAAATCCTACATGATTCTGTATCATAATCTTGTTGGTAAGAAACAAATGAATAGAAAAGGAACATTTAGGTTAAAAATGCTCTATCATATGTAACGAAAGTATGAAATATGTATCTATAATGAACAAAGAATTCATTACTACTAGCCAAAAAATATTGGGACTAAATTTAATCAATGGTAACGATCTCTCCGAAACTTTCTCGCATACTCTTTATTAAATTTTTTATCTCCCCACGCATAAAATAATGGACCTTGGATAAGAACGCAACTGCTTTGATGGCATTGATGAACTATAGTTACGAAATATAGATATTTATGCTAATCTAGAGTCTTTTCAGAATCTATCATAACAATGTGCATTTTGGGATAATTTTTATCACCCAATTGGCCTCAAAATTTGGCACTGATCTTACGGTTGATCAAATACAAGATCACCTACCCGATTTTATTAGTGTAAGGCATTGCATTTATTACTTAAGGCGGTTAAATGAGTGTCAAAGTGCAGACCGACAGACAGTCTATCTTTTGATAGATTTTGTTCAAAATTTGATTAGAATTTACATTTTAGAAGTTATAGTGAAGTAAGTTTCCTCTTTCTAGCTTTCTTGGTCTGGTTGTTGCGTCTTAACTAACATTTGGACAGCCAGGCAGTAAGACACATTCTGGACATATTTTTGATAAAAATTTTGATAGTTATCCGTCGATCAAATTTCAATTGTTTAGTTAAAAGTTGTTTTGAAATGTCGTGTTCACAGATAGACAGGTTTAATTCCAGAAATGTGTTTTTTGAAATTAAGAAGTATTGAAATATAGAATTCGTCCAAATTATGACATCAAATTTTTTGACGATTACAACACCTTGTCTTCATATATAAAAAAGTAAAAATGAGACAAAACACTTCATATATTTAAAAATAAAAATGTGAAAAAGAATTAACGGATTTTTCTTAAATATAAAATGGATACAGAATGTTTTGAACGCAAATTGACTATTCTATCAATGATAATAGTTTCCATTTTTCAGCTCTAAATTGATTTGGAAAAATTAAAATGAACTTAAGATAAAAAAAGATTTTTTACTGTTTTTTCCTGAAAAATGTTTGTATTCCAGTTAGCAGTCAGTTCTTCATTCATTTAAAGATTATTTTTTAAAATAATAATCTATGAATTGTTTATTTCTTCTGTGAAGGTTTTAGTACTTAATTTATAGAAAAAACGTATTTCTGGTTTAAAAATTAAATTACTTAAATATTATGAGATTAGTTCTAATATATAGAGACTGTTTATTTTGAAAAGTTAAAATACAGACTGTAATTGTAACTAGCTTACCCTTTTCCTTGTTATTTACAAATATTTTAAAATGATTTTTCTAATTTTGAGTATGTAAATACTTTAAACACATAATTCGTAATCCGGACAATCAGAACAGGCTTTCTGTAGTCTGCATACAAAGTTATTTTTAATTCCATATTTTAAACTTAATTTTGCCTGTATTAATTGTTGAATAGGACAATGCATAATGTAATGCTCTAAAATATAGATTTATTTATAAAATGAAATTTTATGAAAATATCCCTTCATGTATAGCATTTATAAACACTATATCAATGGAAAGGGAAGAAGAAAATATTTCTGTATAATGTTATCAATTTCCTTTAAATAGAAAACTCAATTGGGAAATAAGTAGGAAACTCTAATGGCCCAGGAACTGTCTTTATACCTAATATGTTTAAATGCCTTTTAAATTCAAATTTTCGATTATTTGTAAACGCATTTTTGAAAATTTTAATCGCTTGAAGGATTAATATTAGTCAAAAATGGATGGAATTATTAATGGATTTCTGTTCTCAATTTACAAAAAGTTTCCAACGATAATTTGAAAAATATTTTCTTTCTTATGTGTTCTTTATCCTTAGACTTTAATCCGTTATATTTATATTGGTTTCCCTTAGGAAATGCCACATTTCAATTCCATATATTATTTTCCATAATATTTTAGAAATAAATTAATTTTTTTAAAGTCTTAGACATATTAAGATTGGATGGGTTTCGCTTATCCTTTTCATACAAACTCTTGAAATTTTGATTGGTTATTATTCTTTCAAAGCTTGTTATATGAAATAGGCATTCAAGTAAAAGAAAAATTTTTACTGAATTTTTATTTTTAGATATATCCCACGCAGAAAGTAATAATGCAATTGAAATTTATCATAAAATATATGAATTGAAAAAAATTATATTTTTCTGAGAACTATTAGTACTTCTGAAAAATTTGTATTTTAGCTCTTTAATTTTGCTGGATTGCTCAGAAGGGTGTGTTATCATTGACTCTTATGGAAGATCTATACCTTGAGATGGTTTACAAGGATATTGAAAGCATGCTTTCATTCACATATGTCTGTTTAGTAATTAAAATAAGGCATATAACATACATTTTAAAAAATTAAATCAATTCAAAATTTTCAAACAACACGTAAATATATTATCATATCCTACTTATTTATTGTATGTACACAAAAACTACATCCTACTTATTTATTATATGTACACAAAAACTTTTTACAACCACTTTTCGCCATTTTCCAATTAAATGGCCAATTATTGGTTTTCGGAATTCTGGAAATAGTTTGCATCTCTCTTTATAAATTGCTGCTGTAAATTTTTAAGGAAAAAATGACTCATAAATCTATTGTATTTGTTTTATTCCTCTTTCTATCGGCATCATAACGGTGGATGTCATAAGTTATACCGCTAATTTGTCTTCCTTTTTTGAAATTGCCTGAACTATTTATCTTTTATTATAGATGCACCTGTTCTTAATGAGCTATAAGAATACATATAAGGCATTCGATTTTATCGAAATGAATTTTATAAGGTATAAAAACCTGACTTTCTAAACCTCCAGCTTAAAAATGCATTTTAACATAATGCTTTTGCTAGGAATTGTTCTGATTTTGATTGTTCAAGTGACTGAGTCGAATGAAATTCTTAAACTACCACTGGCCTTGATTCAAAAAGGCATGAATGGTGAATTCATACAAGAAAAAATCTTCCCATTTTTCGTCAATGTGAAAGACTCCTTCGAACAATTTAAAGACAACAATGTAGTTTCAAATTTGATTGACAGAATTTTGCAAGATAGAAAAGACGATCTAAAATTTCGGCTGAAACGGGACGTTTCAAATATACTAACCAAAAACTGTTCTGAAAATAGTACAAATGGTTTGAAGAATGATAAGTTTCAAGGGCTCAAATTGGAATCTGAAATTGTTAATGAAAATTCGCAAAAAGCTAGTGTACGCCGGTTTAAAAGAAACATTGGATATGATTCCAGTGGTACTTTGCTAAAGGACTCGTCTGTGAAACAGGAAGAAAATACCGAGTCTGTAAGACAAGATTTGACATCAATAAATATGGAGGGTGAGAACACGAAAAGTTTTAGATCTCAAATGGAAAGTCTTTTAGAAAACGATGTTCCTGAAAGGCAATTTTTTGAACCTGAAGACAGAAGAATTTTAGAACCTGAAAATAAACGAATTTTAAAATCTGAAAATAGAAGATTTTTTGAGACAGGAGGAAGAAAATTGGTTAAACCTGAAGGCACAAAAATGTTTCATTCCAGAAATAAGCGATACCGTGAAGGAGATGGAGGACGGAATTTTGAAGTTGCAGATGGAAGAAATTTTGAAGTAGATTATGGACGAAAATTGAAGCTTAAAGATTTAAGAAATGTCAAGACTTATAATGAGAGAAAATTTAAAGCTGATGATCGACAAAATTTTGAAACTGATAATAGACTCATTTTTGAATCTAAAGATGCAAGAATTTTTAAACCAAAAGCTGGGCAAATTCTTGAATACGAAAAAACATATAACAAAAAATCGAGAGAACCTTTTGAGAATTTAGGAATTAATACTCCGTATGTACATCGAAAGTTAGAGTCAATATTTATGAAAGGAGGAAACATGAAAGGCGTTGGTTCTAAATTTCAGCGAAATACTGAAAGTTATTCAAAAGATCAATTTTCTCTCTCAAATGAAACTAAAAAGAATAAACGCAAAGATACTGAATATATGGATCAAAATTTGGATCTTATACTTAGGAAAATACAGAATATGAAAAGCTTTGAGCCTAAATTAAAGCGCAATTTAGAAGTTGATGTTGCTAGTCAAAGAATTTTTCCACAACCCTTTCGCCAAACATACCCTAAATATAAAGCGAAAAATAAAGCCGTTAATGAAGATATGACATCGACTGTCATTCCAAAAGCAAGCAGCATTTTTTCGAGAAAGAAGAGATATGTTTTAACCGATATCAATCCATTACATATCAAAAGCTACAAGGAACTGATGCAGGATTCGGTATTGAGTGCAAAAAACTATTTAGACTTCAAAAAAACTAATGATACTCTGCTTAATAATATTCCGATCCTCTCAAGTAATTACAGCTCAGATTCTGAAATGATGTTTAGTTTTGTAGGGAACCTAAACTCGTCTAATGATGAGTTTCTAGACTTAAAAAACAGAAACCTAGCTAAAAATAGCGTCTTAAGTTATTTGAATGCCGACCATAAAGTACCTAAAAAATTTATATTCCAAAAAAATACTATCGAAGAAAGCATCCGAAGTCCTGAAAAAGAATTTTTCAAGAAGATTTCATCACCAGTATTGGAGGAAATCAAAAAGAAATCTCATCTAGGAGACAAGAAAGAATTCAGCATTTCTATAAAAGGCGATGATCCCCTCAATCTCTTCGTGGGGCAGGGACATAATTTGTTGAAAGGCAAGAATCATTTACGAAATAAATGGCATAACGGAAATGCTTTAGCAGTGGGTGATGTCAAAGCAAATCAAAAGAAAGATAACATCACGAGAACGTTCCAGATAAATAGTGATGAGAATGTCGACAAACAAATTTCCAACGCCACAAGAGAGCTCCTTATCAGCAAGAGGAATGGTGAGAAAGGGACAATGGTGTCACTCATAAGAAACAAAAAAGGTTATGCGCTAGAAGATGTAGGGAATTATAGTAAACAGAATAAAGGCATATTGAACCCGGAAGCTATCAAAAAAAATAGTATGAGAAATGATAGGATAAACGAAGACGGAGAAGTTGATAAATCCTCAATCGATGCAGGAAAAACAGGATTTATATTTCGGAGCTTTGACAACAGAGGCGATATTAGGCACAAATTTCCAAACAAGCAGAATAAATTCCCCGGTCGTCGTTCAGGAGTTGGGAAAAATACGAATTCAAAAAGCAAACAGAAAAAGAATAATCAGAAGAAGGCAACAGAAAGCAAACTGAAGCAGACGAGTGTCAACTTAAAAAAATATATTCCGAAAAAGGACGGGCAAAATCAAAAGAATAAACCTAGACAAAATGTTAAGTTGTCAAAAAGCAATAATAAAAAGAAAAATGATTTATACAAGATCTCTATTAAGCAGTTGCCAGCTATTCATCTTCCGAAAGCGTTTTTCCAGGCAAGTTTTAAAATAATGAAGAGCACGATTGACCCAAAGCTGAAAAGTAAAAAACAATTACACTTAAAAGAAAGAGAGCGTGAGAAAAAATATGAAACTCTTAAATCTGGTGTTTCTAGTGAAATGCGTTTTCATGATTTGAAGGAGAACACCAAACTGAACAAAATAATTAATAAAATAGAGCAGCAAGCTCCAAAATTTGATCTGAAATTGAATTTTGATGAAGCTAGAAATAATCAAATCAGATTTAAAATCCCTCCAATGCAGAATTTTGACAAAAACTATACTGATTTAGCTTTGAATCTGCTTGAAGATAAAAAGGAAACATTAGAACTCCAGAAAAACAAAAATAGCATGGAAAAAATAATGAGAGGTAGTCATTTTAAAAACACCGGATTTCCATTTAATAAAGGAAAAGTTTTGATTGACAGCTCGCAGAAAACGAATGATAGGAAATCAAAAGATAACGATGGTAATATAAAAGGATCCTCAGAGTTCAATTTTGAAAAACCAAATTCATTAAATAGGGCCAGATTTATTCCAAAAAAAGTTACAGTTCATGAGGACGAAAGTTTTGATGGGAAAAATATCCTCTCTGGTATAGGAAGCTTCTTCAGTAAAATCAATGCAAATACTCAAAATATAATATCTGGAATAGTTAATAAAATAAAATCAGGTATAAAAGGTGAAAACCAGAATTTAAATCCTCAAATTTCAAAAAATGAATTAATTGAATCAATCAAGGACAATCTTTACATGAATGAAATACCGATTAAACTCAAAGTTAAAATAATTACTGAAAACGAGAATGATGTTAAATATGAAGATCTTGCTGAAAAAAATAAGAAAATATCCTACTATTCTAACAACATTCCTGAATTTCAAATTCGACCATTAATAAATGTCGAAGACGTTGCTCGAAATAAAAGTAAAATGATGGATAGTAAAAACGTTATATCCCCAGACGCTGGAAAAAAAATTGATGTTCTCTTTTCCCATAAAAGTGATTCTTCTGAGCAATCAAATAAGAAAATCAATTGGAATATTTTTAATAAAGACCGCGAGGACGATGGATTTCGATTCACCGGCATAAATGTTTTAGAAAGTGGTGATGAACCATTAGTTCGCGATATTGTCAAATTTGATAAAAGTCAATCTAAAAACAAAAATGATTCGAAATGCCAATCAGAAGTAAAATATTATGTTGTTTTAAAGGAAAAAGATTCTGGCAAGATTCTAAACTATGATAAAGTGCTTGATCATAATAAACCACCTTTAATACATAATAATAATCCAGCAGCATTGATTCCTCCTAAATTTTATACTCAGAATTACAGTCCTGAAGATTATCTTGAAAATAAGAATATAGATCATCAGCCTGAAGCCTTTCCGCAGCACAACAATGAGATTAATGGTAATATTGCGATAAAAGATAACATGAATGGCAATCGAATTCAATCTGAAAATGGTATAGAAGAGAATCTAGACAGAAGCGAAATGAGAAAATCTGACTATTTTGAACCAGAAGTTTTAGAAAATAAACGTGTTGAAATGAAAAATATCAGAGCAAATGCAAACCCTAGTAAGATAGAAATACAAAAAAAGCCAACCCCAATCAACAAGCTAAATAACATTTCTAATTCGAGTTCCGAGGATAATCAAAATGAAATTAAATTTCATCAAAGGAATCCTTTTGTATCAAAAGAAAACGACGACAAAATCTTCAACCATCCTCTTTTTCAGCACATTTTTACAAAAGAATCAACAGATGTTAATAACAATGATGGAAATGAGCCAAAATATAAATTTCCAAATGGGCTGCAAAATACCAATAATCCGAATGAAGTTAGCACACATAACAAAGGAATTTTTGGAAAAGTAAAGAAAAGCACGACGAATATAGAAGCTAAGAAAGCTGATATGATTAAAACTCAACCTTCCTCTGAAAGTTTTACTTTAGACTCCCGAGAAACCAATATAAAAGAAAAATTTCATCCTGAACAATGGACATCGTATATAACACACCCTAAGAATAACATTAAAAATCAGAATATATTATTTCAGAATAATCCAAAGACAGCACTTAGACTTAATGTGCCTAAAGAAATACCCGGAGCAAGAAATTTAAAACTCGCAAGATCAGAAGTTTTCGTTAATGTACCTCCTAAAAATTTTACTTATGATGATATTTCGAATGGAAACCTGAGAACTATCCCAAAAGCCCAGCAAAAGACATCTGTTTTGAAAATATTATTGAAACCAAATCAGAATATTTCAACATCAGATGATGCAATACATAGAGACGATGTTCCAGTGAAACCAAATAGTAAGTTTTTCAATAAGTTAAAAAATGCCTGCGGCAGGTTATCAAGAAAAGGTAAAACTGATAAAACAGATGCCAAGAATCAGGTTCATATATTTCAAAAAAATGATGCTAGTGGATATTATAAAGGGATAAAAAATGAAAATGGAGTAAATATGAATTCAACAGAAGATAGTAATTTAAATGCGAATAATGACTTTACAATAGATATGGAAACTAGTACTGCTAGAAATATGAATTCAGTAAAAAATACTTTTGATTGGAGTGAAATAAGAGAAATAGCTCCAAGGTTTGATTCATTTCTAAATAACTTTATAATGGAAGACGGAAAGAAAAGTAAAATGTTTATCCCGAAGAATATTGTTGAAACGAATTTAGAAAGCTTTTCCAATGAAATCGAAAACAAAGAAATGCATGATGACCAAAAGAAAAAAGATGCAGCAAGCAAAATAAAACCTTCACTGGGGATAAATGACGTAAGTCAACTGCTTCTTGACACTCATAATACCAAAATGGCTATTAAAAATTCAGGAAATGTCGTGGACTTAGATTCAATACAAAATGCATTTCCTGATAATCTTAAATATGAAAAACCTGCTGAAGTTTTAATTAGTGGGAACGGAAGGAAAATAATACAGAACTCTGAAAAAGTGCCCGAAAGAAAGGACAAAAATATTTTATCGAAATTTGAATACTTAATGAATAATTCTTTGCCAGACAATGATATTTTGATGGATATTCTTCCCTTTTCTTTGAAAAATGCAGACGAAAATCATAATGGAGCAAAGAGTTCACTGAGTACTGAAGGGAGTTTTATGAACCAAAAAGGGAAAAAATTTGGAGAAACTTTAAATCAAGATACTGCAATGAAGAATTCTGATAATTTGTTATCTGAGAATCCTATGAGAAAAAACCTTATTCCAAACGACTTAAGATTGGTCACAAATTTGACGATTTTTACTAATAGCCTAGGAGCAGCTGTTCCTATCAACTCTAAACTTGAGGTAAAGTATAAAAATATCTTACAGCCTAATGAAATAATGAGGCATAACGACTTTTTCAATCAAAAGGCTGAAAGTAATGAATATCCAAGAAATGATGGGATGTTATCTCAGAATTCAGCTTCGTTTGAAGACATTTTAAAAAATGATGATGGTAATGAAATTTCAGACCAAAACGACTCTTCGTCCTCAGACATTTTCGGTAATTTTGAACCAAACACCATTGAAGGTTTCATGCCTCTTCCTGATAAGCTGCCAGAGAAGCCTCTTATAGAATTTCAGTTAAATGTTTCACCTTGTTGCAAGTATGCTTCAAAAGTTCTTGGAATTTTCAACGGAAAACGTAATAAATCGTTTTCTGATTTTACTCAAAGGTGCTTTTGTGCATACTGTCCGAGATATTTCAATCGTTTTGCAAAGAATCCTTTCAATGGACATTCTTCTGATGAAGGCAATACAAGTGCAAAAAGCGAAGAACTTCCACCTTCAATTTACTGGACTCGGGCACTTTGGTTGACGCTACAATGTATGAAGATTTGATGATAATACAGCTTATTAGCGTAACACTCCAAATGGATTTCTAAGACATGTAAGTTGCATTTTTAGATTTTATTTAAAAAAAATACTTCCTAAATAAAATCCTAAATTGATGGAACAGAACTAATTAATACTAATTGAGCTAGCAGACAGAAATTTTGAAACAGAACTAAAATAATCTAATGGTTTTTCAGTTAATGCAGTTAAATTATAGCATCAAAATTTGGATACTCAAAAATTTAAAAATTTAAAAACATTATCCTCCCCCCCCTCTTTTCTTAGATTTAAGTATATTACTTTTCTATAAATTTGCAACAATATTTTGATAAATAAGCTTACGCTCAGATTATTTTATATTCCTAAATCATATGTGTTGTTACTTAATGATTTTCTAAAACCCAGTATAATTTCTCAAATATTAACTACTTGTTTTCTCACTATTTTTGTGGAAAAGATATGATGATGCGTGTCCTTTACATTTTATAGAATTTAAAAAATAAATACATTTTTAAATATTTGTTAAAAATTTTGCAAGAATTGTTTAATCTGTGAACAAATGAAATTTTTTTAACAAGTGAATTTAAAATATAGATTAATGCATAGTAAATATATTCAACTTTTGTGTTTTGTGTTATGGAAAATTTTGCTTTTATATTTATTATTTGCACAAAAATTGTTAGGAATGAATTTTATTTTACATGGAAAAGAGAACTCAAGCTGATTTCTTTTACCTGAATTTCGAAAGAACGAGCATTTCCATGAGGAGCTTTAAAAACTATTTATATATATTGCCTTTAAAATTTTAATTATTCAAAAAAAGGAGGGGTTTTATGATTATTTATTTTATGTAACTGCATCAATATTTCACAAAAATAAATTGCATTAATTAAATATTGCGAAGTTGTGAGCTGAAAAAAATTAAATTTATGATATTTCGTGTAAATGTTTCTTTTGTGTGTTTGTTTCGATTAAGAAGATTATTAGTTATTCATTATTTTTAGAAATTAAACTATCGCAAAGGCAGTCTAAACATTTTGACACAGAAAAATTTGATACTTTAAGACTAAAGGATGATTCCATCGTCGGTTTTGAATAAATAAATAATTTTTAATATAATTACCTGTAACAATGCTAAAAAGACAGAGAGAGAGAGACAGAGGATTCTAAATGATAGATTCTTAAAAAATATAATCAAATATAGATAAATTGCATGTGAAATTCATTTGCAAATGGAATATTGTAGATAGTTGGATTGCCTATTACGTGTTAATTTATAGATTATCATTCCGTTTTGAAGCCCTTATTTGAAAACGGACGTCGCAATTTTGAACTGCGATCTGATGAAGATGACGATACCTGAACTGACACCTCCTCTCCAAACTTCTTAACCACACCATTGGTCCATCATTTAGCCTTGATGGATTTAGTGACCTTACATCACAGTTTCCCGGTAAAATTGAGCTTCGAACCTAGAATTCTCCGACTGAGAAATCAGCGTTCTTTTAACTAATAACAAACAACAACATACAGCATCATGACGAAGTACTCACTTTTTAAAGAGAAGAGTAGATACAAATATTAAAAGAAAAAACTTACATTTCAGTGAGAACACTTTTAAACTCATATTTTCTATTTCGAGCATTATATAAAATTTTCTTTGATAAGTTTTGGTTCGCCTTCTGCATTAGCTTTAGATTCTATTTTTAAAGAAACATTGACTGATATTCTGAAAATTTTATGGATCATAACTTAAGTCGTTTACTCCCCAAGGAACTCCTTTGCCGCAAATTTGACAAACTTTGATGGTTGCTGATCAAAAGTTTCGCCATTTTTCTTTTGGTAAAAAATAAGGAAAAAGAGTATTTGCAATATTTTCATACCTCAGAAATTAATTTCAAATTTCAAGCAATTTTTTTTATATTGTGCCTTTTTTTTAAATCCAAAAGAAAGTCCTTTATTTAAATCCAAAATACTTATATGACGTTTTTTTTCATAAACTTGGTCATTAAAGAAGCAAGAATGAAGATCCAAATCTTATTATTGTTATTATTTTTAATTTTGACCAAAATTCGTTAACGTTTGCAAAACGTTTTTATTTTTTCTTAATGTCCGTAAAGTTTGATTTTTCTTGCTTGATTCTTAACAATTTACAATGCAAAGGAATTTGAGGTAGCGATACATAAAGATACATAAGAAATAAACAAGCACGAAGTTGGAAATTTATTATAAGTAATTCGGTTATTCAATAATGAGAACATAAATTACATAATAAATGTAGTCATTTTCATAGCAGGATTGCTTAGGATAACCCTGAAGTTAATATTTATATTTATGAGATGGCACGAAACTCGGCTGACGATTTATTAAAAGAGAAAGATAGACACGATTTTTTTCTAATTTTTTGCGCACAATTTGAAAGGAGAAAAGCTGACAGAATTCATTTTATATCTAGACAGTGATGAGTAAGGAGAACTTTTAAAATATTTATATGGCTTATATATAGAGTTTCCTCCATCAAAGGGGATTTGTATTTTTATAATTTCACCTCCTGAAAGGAAGTTGATGAAAAAAGTTTTAAAATATTTTATCATAAGTTTTGAAAGCATATTAAAATTCTTTCAATTCTGAATTAAGAGTTTTTGAAACACCATCTAACTTGTAATACTTTATTCAAAAATTTTCTTTTTATATTTATATTTAGCATTTTAAGAGTTACATATTTGAATTTAATGAAAACTTTTGTCCACTTCTGGCAAAATTCTAAATAATTAACAATTGCTTGTAAAATTTGTTATTTCATTTATTTTCTCCGATTACTTTAGAATGTTATTGGATTATTGCATGTTGCATGCATGTATTTTCAGAACTGAAATTGAATTGTTGTAAATTATTTGCCTGTATTTTACCATATTGCATGTTGCATGCATGTATTTTCAGAACTGAAATTGAATTGTTGTAAATTATTTGCCTGTATTTTACCATATTTATTTGCACGTGTTTGCGCAATATCAGATGAGTCCATTTTGATGAATCAGAAAACTGAAGTGAATCAAAATTTCCCAGATCTAAAAGCGTCTCTCTCCAAAATTCGTGACTGAAGCATAACAATAATAAGTAAGAAAAAAAATTGGGTCCAGTTAAACCCAGTCACAAGTGTTATAGCTTTATTGATAATTCGTGATACGTTCTTCACGTAACAATTCTCGCAACAAGGGCAGCGGTAGTCTGAGGATAAGATCAAGACTTCGGAACCGGAGAGTTTCAGGTTCGAGACTTGATACCATCAAAGAACCTTCTTGTAAGGGGATTTGTTGCGTTGAATTTGCAGAGTTCTAACGTCCTCCCTTTGGTGTTGGGAGGAAGTTTGGAGAGAGAGGTTTCCAGCTCAGGTGTCATCCTCGTCACTTGACAATGGTTCAAAATTACGAGGTCCGTCCCAAAATAGCCCTAGTGTTACTTTAAAATGAGGTGTTAATATAACTAAACTAAAAAAGGCCCTTAACAAAGTGACTCTCGTTTGTCTGAGAACAGTTGTTAACTTATCAGAGAGAAATTATATTACATTTTTTCCTAAAAGAATTTATAAATAATTTATTTATGTATTCATAATCAACTTAAAATTATTAAATGAAATGTTTATTAAATTTTTTAACTTACATTGTTTACATAGAAATATTAAATATAGTTATTAGCAAGTAACTAAATGAAGAAAACTTCATATTCCAGAAACTTAACATTACGAAAATATAAAATGTTGTAGAATGCAGATTTTCCTAGATATTTTTCTAAGGTGTTTAGAATCACGGTTTAGTTAATGATAACCGAAAAAAATTCAATACACGGATTGCTTTAGAAATATAAACTCTTATTTTATTTTCATTAAATAATTTTATTTCAAAGTTAATGCATTTTCGGGAACGGTTTAGACAGAAATGTTTCTCTGTGGTCTTTTCATGAGAAAATGTTTATGTGAAACATATGCTTCAGAGCATATCTGAAATTTAAAAAGTAGGATATGTTTGCTTTAATAATACACCAATTGAAAGCGTGTTTCCCACACTCTTGTCTGAATAATAATAATAATAAAACTGAAATTTCACTTAAAAGTTTTTTCCACGGCTTTATTTCATGCAAAATGTTCCAAATTGCCTCGTAGGCTTTGATTTTCAATTTAAATCATGAATGGAAAAGACGATATTTATTCGGAGTTAATTTTTTTTCAAGTTGACATGAAATATTTATGTCAAATATTTGTTTGTATATTAAAGTGACAAAAAATATTTTTTGCCTAGTAAGAATATTTAAATAACGGCAAATCATATTTGTTTATTTGCAAACAGTTTGAAAGATAGAATTTTTTTTTAATGAAAGCGACATGTTTCTGTTTCCAGAAAGTATAGCGAAAAGTAAAATTTTAATTTATGTACATATTTATTAAAGTTCAAAAACACAAAGCAAAATACTTTCAACTGTAATTAGATGATATTTTCTTTAAAATCCTTGCATAGTACTTTTCTGCTTTTTCATTTTCTGAAGTATAAAAAGATTATTACTTCATTTCTGAATCCATTATTTTGCAATTCAATTTTATTTTTTATTAAAAAGATTCTTCTCTTCGTTTGAAATAAAAATATTTGAAATTTTATTTACAAAGAATTTTATAAATATTTTGTTTCTTATATATATACTTAAAATACTTTTCTTGAAAGAATTTTTCTCTATGAAGATAATTTGAATACATTAGATAAGATTTAAATAACATTTACTTAAATATTTCTTCAAGGAAAAAAAAAGATTTGCTGGCAGTTTTATTTTTCAAGTGAACGTAGATACTTATTTTAGTAAACGTGTCCTATTTTTCTTTAAATTTATTTCGCATTTTATATTTTAATAGATATTTTCTTAAATATAAATGCAGTGAAATCAAGACACCTGAGTCCTAAATATTTCTTATCTTTAAAATTATATTTGACGACTAATTAAAAAAATATGTTCATGTTGGCACGTAAAATTAATTTATGATCGGAAATTTCTTTTATCATTATGAAAGCATATGATTTTTATTAATATTTAGAAAAGAAAACTGATTCTAACAAAATTACATTCCTACCATATTAAAAATATCTTCTTTGTTTTTGATTGTTTGGGCTTGTCTAGTTAGATGCATAAGTCTCACACTGAGATCGTATAACTGTTAGCCGGATAATGCGCAAACAGCCTGATCCATTTTCTACGTAACAAAGAGCAGACCTTCTGTACTATTGGATATCGAACGGTAATTCTACAAATTCGAAGAGCTCTAATTTTATTTATATCACTTAGATTGATGTCTTGCTCTAGAAGCTAAATAAGGATTGTTTTTTTTTTCTGGAAATTTTAGAAAGAATTTGTATCGTCTAAATAAAACATCTTAAATCCTTAAATTAATCAAATCATCCTAGCGCTAATCTATATCTTTAATAGAAAGATAATGCTAAGAAATTTCATTAGAAAAATCCCCGGATTTCGCAAGTTTGTAAAAATTTCTTAAAAAATGCAATTTAATTTGGACATGTTCAATGTTAAGTTATATTATTTTTGGAATGCGAAACTCCTTGTGTGACATTTCCGAATTTGCCAGTTTCGTTTTGTGTTAATAATTTGTCATTTTCCGTTTTGAGTTTTTAAATGCCTTAATAAATCCAGTTGATTGGTCGATTAATACTTGAACTTTTTTTTCAGATATTCCAGTTTACTTTGAAGACAATGATAAGAAATCTGCTCTGGAATTTTTAAAATTCTTATGTCATATTTTTCTTCACTCTGTTAAATTGTCTAACTAATGCATAATGTATTATAATTTCATATAGGAGCAATAAAATTTATTTGGTAGTCATCCCATGTCGACAGGTCCAATTTTATTTTGGCAATGTTTATTTGAAAAAGAAAAGAAAAAAAAACACAAGCACAATACAAATATTTACATGCAATAAGGATTAAATTTTTAATGCTTTATTTTAGAAAACGCGTCATTTTCCTTTCCATTACTGAAACATTTGCAAGCTTGCATTAATAATAAAATAGGCTTGCTTCATTTACGAAACAGGAAGAAAACGGAATTTTAATCCCTCTTGCAAATCAATATGTTTGATTTTCAAAGAAATAGAAAAGAGTTCTTATTGCGAGTAACAAATTTTTATGCAGTTTGATTTTATTCCATTTAATTCCCTTCTTGTTCTAAATTATAAATGCACTTCCGATACAAAATCTAGAAATGTTTAGAATTTATAGTTTAAATTTGAAACCTGCTACTATACAGAAGCTTAAAAACATGGAAATGTATAATTTTGTAAACATATTTTTAGTTGATTTGAGGTTTGATTTATTATTCATTTTCAGAAATTCAGTTGGTAATTGCTTTGAATTATCAAGCATTTCATTAAATAATTAATTTGTGATAAAATTTGTTGATTAGTTAAAATTTCCCTCAAATACAGCATAAAAAACGTTTAAAACCCAAAATATTTCATTACTATTTTAATATAATGTGCATAAATAACAAACTTCTTATGAATTCAATGGGAACATTCAGAAAGTTTGCATCTGTAACATATGGATGTAACTTACTTCTAAATAGCGGTACGAAGTGACATTTGAACACGATATATCTAATAATATAATACGAGGAATGTTTGCCAAGTCGAAAATCGCCCCAGAATTAATAAACTCCGTTAAACTTGGGGGTTTGGGGTTTTTGGCCACGAGGAATCGATTGGCGCCTGTTTTGAAGCGCAACGGTCGAGCAGTTCGGAGTTACAGATAGGATATTTTCAAACTTTATTAGTTCGCCATAATGGCTACTTAAATTTTCAAGCGGTAACGTGCTGCCATCTATAGCCAATATGGCGAACTAATAAAGTTTTATGTTTATGCTGTTATAGGTTTA
>JAPMOQ010058975.1:3062715-3076255 GCA_026543055.1 Argiope trifasciata
TGCATATTTGTTTTTACTTTATTTGTTTTGCATATTTGTTTTTACTTATGAGATTGCAATTAGACAACTACTTTAAGAAAATCCATTAATGAAATGTGTAATTATGATAGGCGAAAAAAATATAAATGTCTATACAGATGTTAAGTCTTTTTATTTAGTCATGCTAATTATAAGTAATTTCTTTTTTAAATTTGATAAAAGTGTATACACGTCCAAACTGAAATTTTCTTTTATATATATATATATATATATATATATATATATATGGAAAGTAATAATTTTCTCTCATTTTTCTTTCAAAGAATATCTTCATGCACCCTTGGCCAAAATGATTTTGCTCTTTTTTTTCAGATTCAACATTAAAATGCCAAAAATATAATATATAAATAAATACATTAATATTAGATTTGTTAATAAATCTATCTTTTCTACAATTTTCATAAATTCGGTACAGAAAGACATTATATCTTAGATGCGTGCGTGTCTTAGATTGAGTTCCTAGAGGAATAAAGCCATAACTAAATGATTCGAATAACTTCTAGAAACAAAGTAAATATCTGTAAAATATTAATTTATTAAATTCATTTTTGCAAATGTATAGGATCTTTGCCTGATCACAAAAAATTATTACAAAAAAAGCAGTTACATTTTTATATGGCTTTTCCATTTATCGTAAATATAAATATAAAGTTTTCAATAAATCCATTTAATTAATCAAATTTCGATGTGAGCACATTGAATAGTTCGAAGAATATCAATATGGTATTTCAATTTACGCAATACATTGTCAAACATTTCGGCTGTTTCACTAGACTCAACATCTGGGATCTAAATTTTGTGTAAATTAACATCTTCAGCTGATATTGTAAATGATTTTTCCACTATGTAATCGTCCCCCCAAAAAAGTCTAATAGTGCAATATCGGGTAAACGTCGACGCTATTGATGCCATATTCATCCTGAATTCACTGACATCCTTTTTATAACAATCGAATGTAAAATAATATTTCTCCATTAATTACGTCATCACTTAAAATAAAAATGATTAAGAACACGATTATTTCACAATAAAAATTTTATTCTCTTGCCTTCAATAGTCCTATCTTAATATTATTTGCACAATCAGGGAATTTCTTTTCACCAACCTATATATGAATTATATACGCACAAAATTTCAAAAACAATATTTTAAAATGCTTTCCTATTTACTTATCATATTGAATTCCCTTCACTTTATCTTGTAAGAGTTTTAAAACAACTTGACTTTTTAGAGTAACATTAAATTATGATAGCTTGCTGAAAGTGCTTTTTATGCATACCAAAAGCACAAGTTTAAAATAATGATACTCTCTATGGTGCTAACATTATTGATTCGAATAATTTGTCAAAGTTTTTACAACATTCATGAAATACTATTCATTTGTGAAATTTCATTCATTACGAAAATTCATTTACGAAACTACCATTTTAAAAGAAAAATCTATTGTAAAATTTCTGCTTTTGGATTGAAGCAAAGCATACTCTTTTTTATAGAGTTAGTATTTTTCGAGAAAAAAAAATGGGACAAATTAATAGCTGCTTTCTTTGAGCTGCAGGTATTGAGTTGGGAAAGAAATATTTAGGTTAGACGCAAAAAAAAAGAAAGAAATATCTTCAAAGGTGCTGACGATAAAAGAATAAGAAAGAATTTTATGAGTTTTTTATACGCATTTTTCACCGTATAACGAACTGTACCATACAAACAATGCTTTGATTGTGTGCCTTGCTAGAATAAAATATTTATTTTTGTTTGTTTCTTTTATCCCTGTGAGATAAAACATGGCATAAATGAGATAAAGCTTCCTTTTTTTTTATCTCAAAAACTATTTGCTATTCCGTTTTTTTTTCTAGCACAAATTCACTCACCTCTATATCAAAGCTCGAATTCTCTCTATAGAAAGGTATTAACTGGTTTTTGAAGAAATAGCTTTATAGAGGAATTATAAAAAATTATTTATAAATTATATGTAAATAAACAACTGTTGATTAAATGTATTAATCATATTAAAAAGACAATCATATTTTTATAATATAAGATATGTCTTCTCATACATATATAACCTTCAAACCTCCCACATTAGTTTACAATTGTGTTATACTTTATTTCAGTAAAGAAAATATCCTTTCCACTTATTTGTATACCCACATGGAATTTGCTGCGTACATTTACTTAACACATTTTAAAGAAACGACAAATGAAAAATTATTTTCGTACGGTTTCACTAATTTTTCCCGAAATCTACTTCTAAGAGAAAAACTTTCACTTTTCTTCATTTCTTTTATTTCTTTTTTAAAAGATTTTATTCAAAAACTTGCTTTTGACAGTATTTCTCTAAAGTCAATATTTAAAAAAATTCAAATGTAAATATAGATCTACTTGGGAATATTAAATTGTTAGACAAAAAGGTGTAAATGTATATTAATATGTGGATTTATTAAATTTATTCTTATTATTTTTGAAATTTATTTTTATTATTTTAAACAATAAATATTAAACATCGGTTTAGTTTAGTTATATAACATCCATTGTAAAGCAATATTAGGGCTGTTTTGGGACGTACCTCGTAATTTTTAACCTCGGTCAAATTACGAGGACGACACATGAGTCAGTGCCGCTTCTCCACACCACACCAGCGGCAGTTGTTTCGCCCAAACGAATTTAACGTGCAATAGACCCCCTTGCACGACGGCTTTTTGGTGGAATCAAGTCTCGAACCTGAAACAAGCGGAGACCTTACCACGAGGCCACCGTTGCTCATGTTAATTATTAAAGAGAAATATTCTGCCTTCGTATACTTTATAAATAAAATTTGCTTATATTCGTATAACCTGAAACTAGTCTCATAAATCTAGACTTCAGTAAATGATAAAAAAAAATGGCATAAAATGTTAAACATCTAAGCGCCCTGATCTGCACCGTCATTAAAGGGATAATCTAGATTTAAAAATTATTAATAAATAATACAGTTACATAAACTGTGAAATTTATCTTAATTTTTATGATTTTTGTGCAATTTATTAATGATTTCTTTTGGGTTTTGATATTTGTTTTAAATTTTTACATACATGCCTCAAATGTAAATTAAATTTTTAAATTTGATTCTTCTGAACATTTATAGAAAACTTGTTACTCGCTGTATGGTTTATTTTAATCCCCGAAAATGTGTAATAATATTTCATCTATGGGTTTCTTTTATGATAAATACTCTTTTGTTTTGGCAACTGGTTTTCAGGATTGTTTCATTATTTAGATAAAATCAATTATTGGAATAAGAATTTTATGAAAATGGAAAATTTTCCTCTTGAAGAGGCTTAGCATTTCTTGAGACTTAAACGAAAATGCTTGATATTCTATGAGGCATAGTTTTGGAAAGTTTCATTCGATTAAATTAGAAAAATAAACATTTGCCTTATCTGCACCTCAGAAAGAGCTCGCCTTTTATGTATTCCTTTATGATAAGTTTTTATTTAGAAAAACTTAACACAGTTTCTTTTCTCACGAATTTAATTTTAATTAAAAAGCGGGGTTTATTCCTTTAACAGATACAGAAGAGAACCAAAAGAAAAACTGAAAAATTACCTTTTTTATATTTATTACTTTAAATCATGAATTGTAGCTTTGCTTAAAACCTTAGATTTATTTGTTTCGAAATTTAATACTTTCTTTATTAACTTTTCCAATTTGTTTGAAAGAAAATAAAATAAAAATTAAATTCTCATAACATTTAATTTTAGTTTATATAACTCAAATATTCTTTGCCATTATAAATATAAATTTGTATACGTCACTCGAAGTTCTTTTAAAACGGAGGCGTGTTGAGTGACATGTCCGTAAACAACTTTATTGAAAGAAAAATTTATAAAAGAAACTTCTTTTCAATTAAAAAAGTAACATTTTATTTATGGGCTTATTCGGGAAAATGAATCTAATAAGTTTTTTTTCTATGATTAGATAACAAATGATTAACTATGATTAGATTGCAAATATTATCTCCCATATTAGATAACACCTAGCTTTTAAATATTTATATACCTTTTTGCTTTTCTGATCTTTCCTTTCCCAATAACATAAAATTCATGAATGCGCTATACACCGAAATGGGAACTTTGTATTTAATATTTGCTATTCTTTGTTTTATATTGTTCTTCTTGAGATAAAACGATTTTCTATTCCACTTTATAAATATTTTTATTTTAATTACATCTTTCAAATGTTTTCCTGGAATATTTATTAAGAATAACCATTTAAAAATATCACGCTGTTGATAGTATTTAATTAAAATAAGCAGTTAAATATATTTTTCCATTAAAGCTTGAATGCATTGTGGTTTATCAAATTTTTTAAAGTAAACAAAGATACTTAAGTAATTATTTAAGAATTTTTAATAAGTCGCAATATTTTTTCTATTTGAAGGAGAAATTCAAATAAATAGATACTCACGATTTTCATACTTTTAAAATAGCACAAAAAAAGAAAAGAAAAGAAAATTAGCATATATTCTGAGAAAGATAGGAAGTAAAATCATTATTTAACATACTCGAAATATAAGTTGTGTTTTATATATCTGCAAAAAGAAAGCGGGAAAAATAAATTACAATATAAAAACTGTTTCTTATAAGAATCCTTCTCAATTTTGGATGGGTACATAAGTTCATTTCATTAAAATTTAACTGTTGCATTTTGAGTCACTGGAGACGCAATCATAACAAAATGTGATGACGATCGGTTTTAGCTCAATAGCACCTTCGCATACAATGACGTGTCTGAGATGCGCATCGAATTATTGAATTTTTAATTTTTAATCTGCAATTAAGTGAAAAGTATTAAATAATTTAAAATGAAAAAAATCCCTTGAAACTTATTATTAGTAAAGGAATTAAAATAATAGAAAATATTCCAATTAGGAAGCTATTAAATTCGCCATTCAATTAGGAAGTAAATTCGTATGTCAAGTAGATAGACAGCGTATGTAAGAAAATGGGTCTTCGTTATATGGGCAAAAGAACCTTATGGATTGAAAAGAAAATTTCAAATACGATTATTTATGTCTTGAATTTTCTAAAATTATTTTATCGCTTGAAAGTATAATTTGTTTCTTGTTGCTCATATAATCGCAATTTGAAGTGTTTTTTTTTTCTGACATGATAGCTACTCTTTGGTTGGTCTTCCAAACAATTTCAATATTAATAGAAGGGACAAAAATACGGTTATTTCTTCACCATTGAAGAAAAGAAGATTGCATTACATGTTTGCTTTAATAGTTTAGAAATTATACAAAATCATGAAGCGATAACAATATGAGATGCGAATTAACCTATTTTTCTCAGACTAAGGTGGTAATTCCTCTGTTATATTCTGTTTAGTTCGCAGATGGCGCTGTTATAACAATAATTATGATAACTAATTTGTCGTTTCGAACTTAACTTGAAAGAACTTCATTAAACTATGATTGAAAACATCTCACTATAGCTAAAGAAAAGAGCAATACTCGCTCAAGGTGATTACAATAGTTCCTGACTATAGAAATTATAAGTTCACCAAATAGTTACAAAATCAATGTTCTTTAAAATATGATAACTTTTACTGGCATTCGAATATTTTTCTTAGATGATAGCAAATTATTTTTTTAATCGAAAAAGTCTTGTATGTCTGTTTTAATGTAAGAATTATTATCCCGATATCTCAAAACTTTTAATTTAAAAAAGTAAGGCAATGGAAGTTAGAATATCTCATTTCTGAGAACACGTGAAATGCATTAAGATGTCATTAATATGCTTGAAATTAAAAAATATTATTGTGGGCAAATAAAGTTTTTTTTATCTCTCAGTAATAAAACTGATTTTTTGTTTATTGTCACAGATTCAAAGCAAAATTGTTTCTTCATTTTATTTGTGGAGTATTGTATTCATCATCTTACATACATTAGTTTCAAAAATCATCAATAAGATTCCAGTAGCATATATCTTATTTCAATTATTTCAATCGTATTTTAATAACGATTCTGCTAAAGCAAACAAATATTCTACACGCATGTTAAATATCTAATAAGCACCATAAAAATTCAATTACTTAGCAACTATCTTAAGCTAGGTCTTCAGATTTCTAGTATTATGGATGCACCTCTGAGCTAAAAAGCTTTAGATTAGACATGAGTATTAAGAATGAAAAGAGGGTGAAATTTAATTTAGTAAAACCTGCATTTCACTCTTGAAAATTAAATGAAAAATGTTCTATACATAATGAATAATACGTAATGTTCTATACATAATGGAATTTGATGAAATTGGGTCCAACGTTCTTTCAAGTGATAAAGAGTAGTAAAGTGATATACTTATAAATACTTACATAGGTAATAAACCTACGAATTGCAAATACTTCAAAACTAAATTAAAAGATATATTGCTTTTTGAAATTTCAGAGAAATTTATTTCAAATATTGTACTATATGAATTTGTTGCGATATTCTTCGCTTGATTTATAAATTTACAATGAAGATTTTGTTATCTTTAAAGCGAATTGTGATATATCTTCAACTTCGGTATTGAAGAAAAGGTTTAAATCGAAATAGATCACTATTCTTTTTACAAATTTTACATAAATGAAATTTCATATTTCAAAAAGAGTCTTTATTGGTATTTCTTCCTCTTTCTCTCTCTTTCCGTAGATAAGATTGAAAGAAATATTCTATACAATATAAAAAAAATTTCTTCTATTTAAAGGCGATTTTCTGTTATATTAACACAAAAATTTGAAAATAAAAAATGTATGAAAAAATGTTTTTAATTCAAATTACTCACCATTAATCAAATTATTATTCAATTAATATTCATTTTTGTAAAATTACTTTTTCTTTTCTGAAATTGTTTTCAAATTAAGCGATAATTAAATAACAGAATAGCCATTATTCAGAAATTTCATGCAATATCTAATCTCCAAACTCAAAAATTCAGATTTTCCAGAAATGTTATATAATAACATTTCTCTTTTTCTCCCAAATTCTCTCTAAAATAATACAATAATATTAAATATCCCATGAATGCATATATTTTAATTTTTATTCACTCAAACTTATACACTGATGGAAAAAAAATCCCAACTCCAAGAAAGAATTATTGTACAGTAATGAAATTTTAGGAATATATTTGTCTAGGTAACATATTTAATTGATTAAAGTTTCAAGATCACAGGTAGAGCCATTGGAGAGAAGAGCCATTTCAAATGTGAAATGTTGGTACATTAGTAACCGGTGTAACCGCCAGAATTTTGAATGCAAGCATGCAAACGTGCATGCATTGTGTCGTACAGGTGTCGGATATCAGTTTGTGGAATGGACTTCCATGCCTGTTGCACTTGGGCGGTCAATGCAGGGACGGTTAATGCTGGTTGTGGATGACGCCGGAGTTGTCATCCAATGATGTCCCATACGTGCTCGATTGGAGAAAGATCTGGTGATCTAGCAGGCCAAGGCAACATGTCGACACTCTGTAGAGCATGTTGGGTTACAACAGCGGTATGAGGGCGAGCGTTATCCTGTTGGAAAACACCCCTTTGAATGCTGTTCATGAATGGCAGCACAACAGGTTGTATCACTAGAATGACGTACAAATTTGCAGTCAGGATGCGTAGGATAACCACGAGAGTACTCCTGCTGTCATACGAAATTGCTCCCCAAACCATAACTCCAGGAGTAGGCCCTGTGTGTCTAGGCCGCAGACAGGTCACTAGCAGTCGTTCACCTGGCCTCCTTCCAACCAACAAACGGCTATCACTGCGACCAAGGCAGAACCGGCTTTCATCAGAAAACACAACAGATCTCCACTCCGTCCTCCAATGAGCTCTAGCTTGACACCACTCACGTCGCAAACGGCAGTGGTTTGGAGTCAGTGGAATGCACTGTACAGGGCGTCTGGCTCGGTTTAGTTTAGTTTAGTTTAGTTATATTAACGTCCCGTTTAAAGCAACACGAGGGCTATTTTGGGACGGACCTCGTAATTTTGAACCACGGTCAGCTGACGAGGACGACACCTGAACTGGCACCCCCCTCTCCACACCATGCCACACCAGCGGGAGGACATTTGGCCTGACAGATTTAACGTGCAACAGACCCCCTCACACGACGGATCTTCGGTGGAATCCAGTCTCGAACCTGAAACCCACCGTTTCCGAAGCCGAGACCTTACCACCGGGCCACCGGGGCCCTGCGTCTGGCTCGGAGCTGTCCTTGAAGTAACCGATTTGTAACAGTTCGTTGTGTCACTGTGGTGCCAACTGCAGCTCGAATTTCAGCTGCAGACACAGTACGATTAGCCACAGCCATACGCCGAATACGACGGTCTTCCCTCTCAGTAGTACCACGTGGCCGCCCGGAACCTGGTCTTCTTGAGGTAGTACTTTCCCTTGACCACTGCCGCCAATACTCATGCACAGTGGATACATTCCTGCCAAGTCTTTCAGCAATATCGCGGAAAGAAAACCCACCTTCTCGTAGCCCTGTAACACGACCTCGTTCAAACTCAGTGAGCTGTTGATAATGGCTTCTTCGTCTTCTCAGAAGCATCCTTGACTAACATTAACCCACTACGTCAAATCTCAACTGTAAATAACGATCACGAACCTTACAGCGCTTATTTAAAGCAAACCTCATTTGCATGTTCATAGTGTCGCTACTAGCACCACACTTACGCGCGTAGCTCGAAATTTGAATCGACGTCATCTTTCAGATGTATAAACACGCCTACTAAATTTCGTTTATCTAGCACAGGTCGTTCCTAGTGTTGGGATTTTTTTTTCCTTCAGTGTATGATGAAATTTCATTTATTTCTTCTGGTTTTAAAGATTGAACCAGGATAAAACAATACAACTTCTTTTTATCTCTACTATATGTTTCCTACTGTTAATTAAATGCATTTTAATTATTATTTTTGTATTCTCTATATTACCTTCCTTGAAAATTCTTTCTATAACAGATCCATTCATTTATGTAGGTACATTCATATACAGACTGAGTAAAAATTAAAATATATTATGAAATTTCTGTTCCATTCAATCTTTGTTCAGAAAATGGAATTATTAGATGGTATATAAAAAAAAGGAACTATTTAGACAATTGAATTTTGAGATGAATATTTATGCATAAAATTAGTTATAATTATGTTATCTAATAGCTTATATACTGAAAGAAGTACATTAAATTTATCTTTAAGAACGATTTCTTAACAATGCTTATGCAATCACTTCTTCTATAACAAATTTAATAATACAGAGAGTCATGATGATTATTCTTCTTTTAACATCCAATGTTTTGTAAAATATGAGTCTGATAATTATCATGATATTTGGCTTGTCAAAAACCCAATTTTACAAGACAAATAGATTAAATAAATTCACAAGTAAAAATAATTAATATTTTTAAGAATTTTTATACACGATTGTAAAAAGAATTTGATTAGTACTTTAGAAAAGTTTTACATGACAGTGAAGGTGAGATTCTAAAACATTTGAAAACTTACGTGGTTATCTGTAGTAATTATTGAAAAAAACTGCCTTAAAGATTCACGTGCATTCTTTTATTAAATTATCTACAAAAGTTTCATGTTCTACTGTATGGATATGACTGTATATAGCTTTGAATATGGAATAGAACTGAACTATTTGGTCATTCCGTTCTTTTTTTAAAGTCCTAATCATGAACATTCAGGTTGATGTTTTCATGGAATAAACGTAATAAGGATAGCGTTTTATTACGTTATTTATGACTACACACTTCTATAGGGAACAGATTTTGAAAGATTTTTCTCAATAGGAAATAAAATTATATAATATAATATACACTAACAATAAAGAATATATATGGAGCTGTTTATAAAAATAAAAAAGTAACTATTAAAATGCCTTAGATACTTTTAGGTGATTGTTGAATTATCCCTATGGAAATCTCATTTTTAGATAAATTCAATATTTTTCATTAAATAAAAAAATTTGACTCTTGTATTTAAAAAAAGTCAATGAATAAATGTTTTGAAGTGCATTCGTTTGTAAGTGTATTTATTCCAGAAATACCTTTAAGCATCTGTATTTAGTTTCATTTTTTTATATATTGCGCTTAGAATTTTATCTCATCTGCCAATAGCCAAATTATTAATCTGTGTGATGATAAAATTAATGCTTTCTACTGAAAATCATCAAGCTTTAAATTTTATTAAGGAAACATTCCCATACATTAATGCTAAATTTAGCTCTAGATCGATTGTTTCAAAACGTTTTTTTTAAAAAAAGAACACAGAAAAAAGTTCTCTGAAAAACATTCGTACAATGCATCAGCAAACAGAAAAAAAATTAAAGATTATAGAATGAATTGAATTCTTATTCATTCAATTTAGAGAAATAAAGGGACCAGAAATATCTGTATTTTTTCCTGTGAGAACGGAGTGAGTGTTTATCGGTTAATGGCATCGTTATAGAGATAGTTGATAATAGAACTAATAATTGCTACTTCGCCAAAGAATCCAAGTAATTGGACTAGGATTATTAATCGAAAAAAAGAGGAAACGATTGTGTAATAACTGCTGTACTTTAACTCTTTCATATCTGGGGACATAATTTTCTACAATTGCTTTATAACTACGTTATTTACTTGTGGTATAATTTTTCTACCTTCTTAGTACAGAAAAACACCATTTCTTATGATTCAGGAAAATATATCAATTAAGAAAAGCAGTTTTACTTTTATTTTGACTGCTTTTGAAAAAAAAAATTCAAAAGTAATCAAAATTGTTTTTGTAGATTATTTTTTCGCACTTACAAGTTTATTCCCCAGATTAATTTCATTACACTTCCTATCCGAACTTCCCACATCTTTCAAAAATGTTGACTGCAACGAATTTGAAATCCCCATGATACCATTCAATACTAATCTGTAAATTGCAAATATTTATTTAATCATACTAATCAGCATTAGGAATGCAATTTATAAAGTTGTATTTTTCTATACAATAGTTACTTACTTCATTTATTAATTTATTGCTTATCTTTTTAACTATTTCAATGTCAAACTTATATAGAATAAAATTAATATCTCTTAACGGCTTTAGCTTAGTATTATAAAAACTGCCAGAAATTTAGGAAACAATATATTTCTTCAATGTTCTCTCTCTTTAAAATTAATAATTTTGATATGAAAATTTGCTAGAAAAAGACAAATATCTATTAATTCTAAATAGAATGTATTATGATGCATTTTATTGATCTTAAAAAAAGGGCGATTTTAATTTGTTACCGAGAAGTAGACCAGAAGTCATTCCTGATCTTTACACAAGATGTCCAAAGAAATCATAAGTATTGATGATTAACGAGCAAATTCCTTATGAGGAATTGTATTCTCCTTATCAAATTACATTACATAAATTTACAAAGGAAAAACCATTATTAAATTAAAAAAACCGACAAAACTAAGTACGCACAAAATATATTTTATAAAAGATTGAAAAGCAATTGAATTCAAACATATAAAATAATGTATTTGTTTCCAAAAAGTAAATAATAATAATAATAAGGAAATTAATTTAATCTGAATAGAGTAATAATCCAATTAATACTATTAATTTTATATTTTAAGACTATGATTTTGAAATCTGTAGAATTATTAGTGTAAGATCAAACGAAAACCAGATCGATTATTCCCACAAAACGTTTTCTCCAATAAAGGTCTTATGCCCCTTCCTCAATGAACAATAGTGGACCTTCAGTAAAACCAGGGATAATTCCTTGCTTTGTGAACAATAGCTGTGAAATAGAAATCTTTGGTGGGAATCTTGACACTAAATTTGGCATAGTTATAGCTTTAAGATAACCCGCGAGTTCGCAGTGACCTAGTTGTAAAATTTTGGTTTGAGAACAGGAGGGTTTCAAGCTCGAGACACGATTCCACTATATAAGCTTCGTGTAGGCTGGTTTAGTTCGCGTTAAATCCGTCGGGACTAAACGTCCTCTCGCTGGTGTAGATCGGAAGTTTGGAGAAGGAGTTGATAGCTCAGGTATAGTCCTAGTCATCTAACCGTGGTTCAGAATTATGAGACCCGTCCCCAAATAACACTGGTTTAACTTTAACGCTAACGTTAATATAAATAACAGAACGAGTATATAGATTGTGTGTATGGGTTGCTACATGCATGCGAAAGTGCAGACTGACAGTTGATAAATCTTTTTACAAATCAAGCTAAGAATATTATAATAGTATACACATTATATGCTAAATCTGTTTAACAAATTTTATCGACCTAGCTCTTTGCGTTTTGTAGTTAATGAGTACACTTGTATTCCAACAGTCGACGAGACAGACTTGCTTTGAATGGATTTCAAAATTTAGCAGATATCTACAAATTTGGTCTTAATTTTGTATACCAAATTTCAGCCATCTAGGTTAAAGCATGTTTTAGTTGTCAAGCTCACAGACAGATAAAATTACAAAAATTTGTTTTTCGGGCCTAGGAGTGTCTACAAAATGGAGATGCGACAAAATATGATTTTAAATTTTTTAACGGTTACGATAATTCCAGAATATTTCTTATACAAAAAAAGTAAAAAGAGACTTCAGATTAACATTAACTTTTTTAACTAATACTTTGTTTAATAATTTAATAAAACTTCTTTTTTGCTTGTAGTTTTCAAATTTTATCATGGACATTCTTTACTTTATTAAATCTCCTCAAAAATAAAAATATTTTCCCTTTTCAAGTTATTTCGCAAAAAAATATCAAAGTCACAAAATTTTTTTATTCCAAATTGAAAAAATTGGATATTTAAGAAGATACAATTTTTCTTCCCTAACGTCGAAACCGAGTAACTCTCATCATCATTCTAAAGTCTGGTTATATTGAATTTCAAAGTTGGAATTTTTTTTATTCCCGTACCATGTATTTATTTATTTCCTAACATTTATTTCAGTATACATGTTAATTTTTGATATTATATTTCAGTATAAGTGACTAAAAATAAACTTGTATTGACATAAATTTCTTACATTTCTCCAGTGATTCGTAAAAGAATATAAAGTTAAATAACGTTTTTTATAGAATAGTCATAGTTCCATAATGGTTTTGCCAATATTTGGTTATATGAATTTTAAAAATTTTTAAAGCGATAATATTTTTAATTCCTGTTGTTATTGTCTTTGCTAACTAGATGTATAATCATTTTATAGATATATAATCACAGTAAAATTAAAAACTTTCTTATGGATTGATTTAAATAAACGAGTCGGTCAATAAATGACGAAATATTGACCGATCGGACATGATTTAAGACGGCTGAAAGTTTTTATTCAATACAAGATAGTAGGACAAGATATTTTTCATTTTGACGTTGTCGTAGACGAAGTACTGAAAGAAAAAGTATTATAATCTTCAAAAAACTCGAACTCAAGATTTTGATAAATTTTCTGCGTTTCATACTTCCCTGAGTTTATAAACTCCCTTATATATATATATATATATATATATATATA
>JAPMOQ010058975.1:3076355-3188531 GCA_026543055.1 Argiope trifasciata
TATATATATAATGATTTTAAATGGAGTAAGCGAGAAACTGTGGGGAAGCAATTGCTGCTGGTTTTAATTTGAGAGCTGATATAAAATGCCTTGTATTAACATTAAGGCGATGTAGTTTATTTTCATTATCTCAGTAAAGAGTTGCCATGGTTCCAGCTACACAATTCGTAGATATTCGTAATTTGTAAAAAGAAATGATCAAGATAATTCATAGCTCTAACTTTTATAAATTATCACCTTTATATCTATTCGGAATAAGCTAATTAAATTTTTGCACTGACATGACCTTTCCGTTTCTTGCAACGAATTTCAAAAGTTCTATTTAAATCTACATTTAAATTGATATAGAAATTAATTTTATATAACAAACATCATTTAGGAGACATATCCAGTATTTCGGGTCTCCTTTCTGCTCCTATATGGATGAAAATGACTGTAAATGTCCGAAATACAACAGTTTTTAATTAAAAAATTAAATGTATTCGGGTCTCAAGAGGTTAAGAGGAAATGTTGTAAAGTCTCCTCTAATTGGAATATAACGTAAATTGCTGTTATTATCACCAACGTGTCAAAAAGTCTGAAGAACTTTTCCTGCATTCTTTTGATATATTCCTGCTGATTAAAATGTAATATATACAGTTATTTGATAGATATTTTAATCATAGTTTCCTTTATTCAAATCGTAAAAATTTATACTTCTATTTTTAAGCGCTGAATTCTAGATTAAAAAAATTGTTAAAAAAATATAAAAAATGTTACCGATTCCTATACTGTCTCGTACTATTGTCCTATGTTTTCCGGTATTGTACTATTCCTATAGTATAATATCTTTATTATTTTTACAGAAGTTTTGAATATTTAAACATTAATTTTCGAGAATCAACTTTTAGATGATTGATACAAAAATTTTGTCGGGTGTAATCAAGGTCTGTATAAAATCAAGTGTGAAGTCTAGACCTCACAACTTTCAATATTTTTTTAAAAATACATCCAATTTTTTTTAAAGTACATCCAATGAAAGTTGCTTTGTTTTGTAAGCGGTTCTGGTGCTTGTTAAATTCGTAGAGATCATACGTCCTCCCACTGATAAGGTGTGGTGTTTAGAGGGGCGTGCCAACTCAGGTGGCGTTCTCGTCATCAAAAAAAGGTTCAAAATTACCAGGTACGCCCCAAAATAGCAATAGTTTTGCTTTAAAATGTAATTTTAATATAACTAAACTAATTAAATAGTTTTGAAAATTATAAAATTACTTTTTGATCAAAGATATATCTTACATAATGAAATTATTATTAATAATAAACGTTTCATGCAATTTATGTAAATATTTCTTTTATATCTTGTTTATAATTTCAAGCATTCCTTCATGATCTTGTTAACTTTCAAGAAGTTATAAATGACTGCAAGGGAGCTTTCAATGTTTCTTTTTAATAATATTTACCTTTGGTTTTTAAGAATTTCATCTAGAATAACAGCAAGTGATTTTCCAAGAGAAAATATTCCACTTCAGATATTTCATATTCCATGGCATCCATTAATAATTTTCGAAATTATTCTAACTAAATTATTTATAGACTCAGTCGAAAACTTTAAGCTTTGTTTTACTTTAATTATAATTAATAGTACCCATCCCACATTTCAACAACTCTTGTGTCAAAAAATTCCAAAAAACCCAAACCCATCTTCATATTTCTGCGAATCAAATAATACAGCAAAGGATGCAGGAATCAGTTTATAAAATCCTTTTACTAATCATTAAATCGTCCAATTGCAAAATGGCTTGTTGTGAAAGAATACATTACGACGTCATTGTGATTCAAGTCAAATTTAGTCTCGGACATTATAAATTTCTTAAAAAAAATTACTGAACCATTATTATCCATAATCTTCGAAATTAAATTATATTCTTAATTGATTGTGAGTCATGCCAAACTTTGTACGGGTTATAAAAACATATACTGACTCTCTGTTTCGATAACATTTGGTTATATGTGGATATAAATATGAAAAAAAATCCATTTGTATTTTATATTTTTATAGGAGTTTTTTTCAAATAAAAACCTTTATTATTCTTATAAAATATCGCATTTGATTCTAAATATTTATTCCTGATAATGACTTAAATATGTAAATTAAAATAAAGCTAATTTAAAATTTTATTTATGGAATTCATGGTCTAACTTATAAGAGCTGTTGGAGACATATCACTTAGAGAGAAGCAATTGTTAATATTAAGTTTTTTCTAATGGCTCAGATTCTGCTTTTCCTTACATAAAATATGTTGGAGAATCAAATAACCTGTATGCAAAAACTAGTTTTTTTTTTCTTCCTTCGCATAAGCACTTCATACTCCCTCTGTTACTCATATAAGGATGTAAAAAAATTAAAATATTAGTGATAAAGTCCATTTTAATTTTTTTAATAATATAATCGCCCAAAGAAATCAATCATACTGATAAAGGTAACTGGGAATATTTGTTCTCATTTATCAATTTCAGTCTCACAAAACAGAGTGCATTTTATTGAGTATAGATACTTGTAATTTGTGTAGCGTGAGATGTTGAAAGTTATAAATTATTCGTTTATAAAGAATCTAACAGAAGCTAATATGATAGACAGATAGAATTCTTAACCTTTTTCTTGAAACACGTTTTCTTCAAGATCCTGAGAGCATAGAACGCTTTCTATTTATGACAGTCGTATGAAATTCAATACATCAATGTTTACAAACATTAGGCATCTGTTAAGTATATTTTCTTTTTTTTTCTACGCAAACGTGTTAATCTTTTGCACTCGAAAAAATAATTCAATGCATTATTATTTACCTAATACAAAGACATCTTAATTGCCTTAAAAATAAATATATATGTAATCGTTTGCAGTTGAATTTCCCCAAGAAATCAAACTAGATCTTCTTACCACTCTGTGGGCAATTTTAAACTTCAAAATTAAAATAAAACACTAAATGATGTATTATCTTGAATAGTGCCTGGGAGGAGACACTCGAGCACAAAGAGTTCATATTTAGAGGATATTTATTAAACAAAATATCGCGTATTCTTTAGATTTTCAAGTTACACGACATTCTTTACTTTTTAAAATTATTATTATTAATATATATTTATGAAAATAAGTTCACTTCTAATAATTAAACCTATGCTCATGCATTATGATAATTTTATAGGGATTTTTTGAACGTAATAGTTTGTGGTTGTGAATTTGAAAACTATCGCATGGCAAAGTATTTTCAATTTGCCATTAAAAAGCAAATTGAGCAATAAATATTTTTCTATTGTTTTATAATTAAAATAATAATTATTTGTTCTATATGTTCTAAATTTTACTTGCAAAAAAATCCCCTGTATTTAACACGGAATTTCGGCAATTTTCATTGCCGAGAACTTCCCAATTCCCTTGAAACTAAACTTCATAAAATTGATTTTAATGAATGTCTTGGACCACAGAGGACTAGTGAGACATACAACTTAAATTATCGGCTTCAAGGTTGGAGGGTTTCCGGTGCAACACTCGATTTCCCTGTCAGGATCATTCTGTAGATGGACCTGATATTTGCTAAACTTTTTTTTATGGGTCAAACTTCTCTTTATTGACATAGCAGCGAAATTTGGAGTGGGAGTAAATACCAGGTCCAATGGCGTCCTCGTCATCCCATAATGACTCAAAATTAAGAGATCCGTTTCCAGAAAATCTTTGTAGCTGCTACGCAAGGCGGTGTTAATATAATTTAATCATCCTAAATAAATGTTTTCATTTCTTTAAAATATTGCAAAACATTCAAAATTATGTTATTTAAAAAAATAACACTAAAATTGCCACTTGTCATTTGTATAAGTGCTAGCGGGTTAAGCTAACATATTTTTATGACATATGTACTCTATTGGTTAACAGCTAAAACCAGTAGGCTCTCAGGTTATCAACAATTAGCCTCCTGTTTATAAACCGGTTTTAATTGTTAGTTAATTGGTTACAAACAAGCAAAAACCCATTAAGGCACGCTCTCACCACCCATTTCACATTCTCCCCTCATTTTACGATATGTAAGTGAGGTCAGAAGGCAATGGGGCCCTCAATATATTTTAAGTCAATCGCCATTGACTTAAAATATATTAAAGATCGTATTGAAAGTTTTAATCATCAAATTAAGGTTGATCTTCCCTGTATGAGGGAATAATATCGTTACATTTGTATAATCCTAATTGTTCAGTCAAGTCAAAAGAATTTCTTGCTTTTTATTTCGGTTCTAACCATAATTGACATTTGTGTCATAAATAAATTAGAGACATCAATCACTATGATTTATTAAATAAATCCTTCTTGTGTATTTTATTTATATTACTTTCTTACTTTCACCATCAAGAGAATTTGATGTCACAATAAGGTTTTAAAATGCAATATTTTGAACTTAATTTTGATAATTAATATTTTCAGTTCATTTCGGAACAACTACATGAAGTCTAGGCTTCTGAGTTCTAAAATTAAATTAGCCAAGAAATAATTTGGGATAGAATTTTGGTTCGTAAGAAAAAAATCTCTTATTTAATATTTGTAGCAATGTCCCACCTCTCTGAAGCCCGCTGATGAGGGCTTCAGAAGGAAGTTTGAAGAGGGGGTGCCAACTCAGGTGCCGTCCTCTTCATCTTACCAATGTTCAAAATGACGAGGTCCATCCCAAAATAGCTCTAGTGTTGCTTCACAACGGGAGATTAATATAACTGAATTAAACTAAACCCACCTCACTGAACAATGATAAGTAAAAATGCCTATTCAGTTCCACTACTAAATCTTTTAAACATTGACTGTCATTCAATGTAATAACTAATTTTTATTGCAAAACAATTCCACATATTAAAACAATGTAATTGATTTTTTTCATGTAACTGTCATGATAAATGATATAATAATAATAAATTTGAAGACTTTTCTTGTTGTTCAAATTGTGAAGTTATATAATTAAATTTACGAAATAGTCAGTTCGTTTTAATTACAAAAATGAGTCTTATTGCAAAAATAGACACACTTGAAACCATTGATAAGTGTGGCAAAAGGATTAAATACACCAAACAGGCCAGTCATGATAAGATAAAAGAGGTAATTTAGCTAATGAGAGATCGTTGCCCCCAAAAAAGATCTTTTTGTACAACAAATATGGTCTTTGATTTATTGCGTTCTCTGACTTCAGCCATCATTCATTCAAGCTGTAATTGCTAGGCTTACTCAACTGGAAAAAATCTATACCACTTTCTATTAAAAGCAGTATTTGTCAAGACTTGCTTCCGCTAAAGTGGATCTTATCTAAAGAGCAATAAAACGCGTGATAATAGAAACCTATTTTAACTAGAATTTCTTATGGCTTTACAATAATGCAGATAAAACATAGGAGAGAGGATTTTTTTAAAGAAACACTATAATTCGGATATGTTAAGCATTTTATGCAAAAGTTACAAAATAGTTTTGGAATATTTACATGCGTAACAAATAATAAATTTATATTTAAGGAAAATGACATTCCTTATCATTTATTTGAAATAGATGTTTGATTTTATCCTTTTTTTATCTGGCACTAATTTTGTTCACTTTAATACATTTTTTCTAATTCTTCCTCACAGACAGCATTACTTTATTTTATTCAATGTTCTTGTTTATTAACAGTAAAAATTGACTTACATACATTTTGGACTATAATTTATATTTACTCATCTCAAAGACAGGAATTGATTTATTCTTGAATAATAACTGTTTCCCTAACATATGCGGCATTTTCAAATCTAGAATTGTTATATTTATGCAATCCTTTTTAATTGAAAATGGGTTTTATGTCGTATTCTTAACCAATTAGAGGTATGTTTTTAAGATTTATTTTTAACCCTTAGCGCTCCGAAAAGTAATTCGATACATGCATATTTGCCAAATAAGAAAACTTGTTTATTGCTCCAGATTTAATGTACACTGATGGAAAAAAAAATCCCAACACCAAGAAAAAAATTATTGTTCAGTAATGAAATTTTAGGAATACATTTGTCTAGGTAACATATTTAATTGATTAAAGTTTCAAGATCACAGGTAGAGCCATTGGAGAGAAGAGCCATTTCAAATGTGAAATGTTGGTACATTAGTAACCGGTGTAACCGCCAGAATTTTGAATGCAAGCATGCAAACGTGCATGCATTGTGTCGTACAGGTGTCGGATATCAGTTTGTGGAATGGAGTTCCATGCCTGTTGCACTTGGGCGGTCAATGCAGGGACGGTTAATGCTGGTTGTGGATGACGCCGGAGTTGTCATCCAATGATGTCCCATACGTGCTCGATTGGAGAAAGATCTGGTGATCTAGCAGGCCAAGGCAACATGTCGACACTATATAGAGCATGTTGGGTTACAACAGCGGTATGAGGGCGAGCTTTATCCTGTTGGAAAACATCCCCTTGAATGCTGCTCATGAATGGCAGCACAACAGGTTGTATCACTAGACTGAAGTACAAATTTGCAGCCAGGGTGCGTGGGATAACCACGAGAGTGCTCCTGCTGTCCTACGAAATTGCTCCCAAAACCATAACTCCAGGAGTGGTCCTTGTGTGTCTAGGCCGCAGACAGATCACTAGCAGGCGTTCACCTGGCCTCCTTCTAACCAACAAATGGCTATCACTGCGACCAAGGCAGAACCGGCTTTCATCAGTCAAAAAACAACAGATCTCCACTCCGTCCTCCAATGAGCTCTAGCTTGACACCACTCCCGTCGCAAACGGCAGTGGTTTGGAGTCAGTGGAATGCACTGTACAGGGCGTCTGGCTCGGAGCTGTCCTTGAAGTAACCGATTTGAAACAGTTTTTTGTGTCACTGTGGTGCCAACTGCAGCTCGAATTTCAGCTGCAGACGCAGTACGATTAGCCACAGCCATACGCCGAATACGACGGTCTTCCCTCTCAGTAGTACCACGTGGTCGCCCGGAACCTGGTCTTCTTGAGACAGTACCTTCCCTTGACCACTGCCGCCAATACTCATGCACAGTGGATACATTCCTGCCAAGTCTTTCAGCAGTATCGCAGAAAGAAAACCCACCTTCTCGTAGCCCTACAACACGACCTCGTTCAAACTCAGTGAACTGTTGATAATGGCTTCTTCGTCTTCTCAGAGGCATCCTTGACTAACATTAACCCACTACGTCAAATCACAACTCTAAATAACGATCACGAACCTTACAGCGCTTATTTAAAGCAAACCTCATTTGCATGTTCATAGTGTCGCTACTAGCACCACACTTACGCGCGTAGCTCGAAATTTGAATCGACGTCATCTTTCAGATGTATAAACACGCCTACCAAATTTCGTTTATCTAGCACAACTCCATCCTAGTGTTAGGATTTTTTTTTCCATCAGTGTATATGAATTTTTTTAAGTTGAATTTTCCCTCAAAATTTATCTACATATTTTACCACTCTTACGTATTTTTACCAGTCAAAATTTAAGAAAATAATAAATAAAAGACAAAATGATACACTGCCATGAAATGTGCCCGAGAAAAGATATCGGAGTGCTAAGGGTTAAAAATTAGATGTCGTAAAAATGCTTTTTAAATGAATCTTGCTATATAAATTTCGGTTTTATAAAAACACATAAAATATAAGTAAAAAATTTTGGTATAGTGTGGTTATAAATTGGATAAGTTTATCGTGAGTTACATATGTTTGCAAATTATGGAGTAAGTTTCTAATTAGTATTTTTATTCTGCTTTATTATATTCTTTTTGGTCACTTACACAGAAGTTTTTTTGTGATATTTAAATTGATTCTTTCGGTTAATATTAAATACCGAAAAATTGCACATGAAATAAACATTTAATTTTTATTAAAGAAAATTTTATAATTCTTGCATGTTGTTAATTAAAATTACATTATTGATATTTATATAAACAGGTTCGTAATTTTATATTCAACACTTTTTTAAAAAGCCTCTAATAGCTTCAGATTAGTACCTAGTTCCCGCATTTACACCAGGCATTTTAGTATTTTTTAAAATTATTATTCCAGGCACATTATCAAATCCATTCTGACTATGTGTTTTCGACTTCAGAGCATTTGCTAAAATCACTTATTAATTTCTCGGCACGTTTCTATCATCTTTGTAATATTTCACTATCATTAGTTTCATTACCAGTATGAATATCAGGCAAATTTACTCCAGAGCATTTGCTAAAATCACTTATTAATTTCTCAGCACATTTTTATTGTCTTTGTAATACTTCACTATCATTAGTTTCATTACCAATATGAATATCAGGCAAATTTACTCCAGAGCATTTGCTAAAATCACTTATTAATTTCTCAGCAAGTTTTTATCGTCTTTGTAATATTTCACTATCATTAGTTTCATTATCAGTATCAATTCAGGCGCTTATTTCTTCTGATTTTTCTGAATCCCTCCAATCAGCTTGATCTTCATAGTGTGGATTACTCTTATTCGTTACTGTGTTTATTTCACAGCATGTTTTTTCTTTAATAAAACAGATGTTCTCTCTAAATAAGGATGAAATTCAATGACTAACAGTAATACTAAGTAAATCCAACAAACAGTTTGTGATAATGATCTATGAAATCAACATAAATAATAATGGTGCTGCGGATTCAGTACATTAGAAATTTCAACCCAAATTTATTGCTATTTTCTCCAGTAACTTTAGTCGTGTGCCGAGTAGTATGCTCGTCATTATGCTGTATGTCATTAGAAATTAATGGCGAGCTATACTCGTCATTTTACCTGACGGGGTTAAAAAATCGTGTAGTAAGAAATTAGGTAAATAGAACAATTATCAAGATGATTGTTAGATGTGTTGACAAATAAACTGATTTGTAAATGTAAAAAGGCTACACAGAAATTTTTTAAAAAATTGTGATGCATTTATTCATTTAACGATTACTTATTAATGTGAAGTCTTCATACAACATAAAGTGTCGAAGCACGAATACATCATAGGTTTGTTACAATAATATTAGTAACTACGTCTATCCTTATATGAGTAAAATGCAAAGCAGATTTTCTTCTTTGAACTCAAGTAAAAGATTGGGTTTCATGTTTGCTTTAAAACTTTTACCAAAACATAGGATAAAAGAGATTAGCATATTCTTTATGCTGCAGATTTTGTAGTAAGAAATATTTCTAAGTTCAGCATCAAGAAAGAAAAAAATGGCTTTACTGACACTGGTCATAAAAAATGAGAGAACTTTATGTGTTTTGTACACGTATTTTCATCGATTTACGAAATCCACCCACACAAACAGTGTTTTGATTGCTTTGCGTTGCCTGAATAATGTATTAAGTATTTTGTTGTGGATTCTACTTTCTTTTACAAGGAACGTTATAAACACATATGAGACAACATTTTTCTGTTCTTTTGTGTTAGGGATCTATTTATGATATTTTGGGTTTCTTGTTATTATCTTTCACTTGATTTCCCTTTGAAATTAGAGTTCTTCTTCTATATTCAACATTCGCAACTTGAATAAAATTATGCCAGTTTGTCGTTCTGTATCAAACAGTCTTAAAGTTTAACGCATTGATTCAGATATTGTCATTGTAATTTAAGCATAAATATTGATGATAAAAAAACGAGCCAATTTATGATTTTAAACCAATAATTATTTAAAAAATAGTTACCAATAATCCCAAAGCGAACATATATTGCTTTAGATAATGGAATAATATTTAAATATCGGTATTATAAGGTAGGTGGTGAAGAATGATGCGAATAGCAATTTCTCGTATCTCAGCCAAAGTTACGGTTACATTGACAAAATTTCGAAATATTCAGATAGAATTTGTACTTTTTAGCGAAACATGATTCTTACAATAAAATAAAATCTGAATGAGAACGATATTTATAACGTGGAAAATGGCAAAGAAAAAAAGTGAAAACAAGAAATGAAAGACAAAAAGCAATGGTAAAGAAAATATTTTCACGCAGAAATTTTCGTTATGTATCCTCCTCAGACACGATGATAATGAGATCACAGTAGATAGTGCATAGCATTGTAACAAATTCAATTGTATATTTTTTCAAAGTTCTTAATTATGTCATTGTAATTGTGGGAAATTTTCATTTCATTCTTGAGCTCACATCAGATATCTTTTGTTCCCTTTCCAAAAGTTGTTCATTAGGGAGCTATACATCGACAAATTCTTTCTTCTAATCCTTCTTTATATATCTTTTCTCTGTCGTATAAATAACGTTTTTTATCATAAATTATATCAAAATTAAACAAAAGAAGCATTAACCAATTCAAAAATTATCTTCGAATATTTTCACTCAAAGAAAAACTTAATACAGGATATTAGTCTTTTTAAATTTTGAACTCCACCTCGAAAAGAAAAATAATAATTACGATTATTGGGACATTTTTACTCATTAAAATTACAATTGAGCTGAAAGAACTTTCATAGAGAAAAAGATAAATTGTTATCTAAGAAAAGCAATTCTGTTAGAAATTCATAATGCTGTATTCAATTAAATTTCATTAAATTTATGTATTCAATCAAAAATATGCTGACAAAAATAACATTGTAATAATATACTTCAATGTAATTTTAAATAACTAGATTATATAAAAATGTTGCATGATGGTTTAAAGTTTGTAAACTAAATCCGAATTTCTTTTTACACCGTTGATTTTTTATCTTGTGAGGACTTGTAAGGACATGAGACTGTTTTATTTATATTTTGAATAATTGAAGGCAATAAATATTTGAAGCCTCAAAATGCGAAGGCAACAAATTTTTGAAGCCTCAAAATGCAGGGGCCACAAACTGGCTATTTATCCCTTTTTATGTATGCTTCTTTGATAGCAGATGTGTTTTTAAAAGGTTGAATTGCTGTTAGAGGCATGGGGTTTCACCACAGTAATCCTATGGAACTCTAGAAGACCACCCATGGAGTCATCCACTGCGCATGCGCAGATGGTTTTCGTTATATCTCATAAACTATGCATGCTAGAGACATGATGTTTTCACTTAGAAGTACCCCCGGGGATCCTCTGAGTCTCCAAAATTTTGGATTAATTGTACGGATTTTGCTTAATATTGGTCCCGTCAATGTAGGATCGATACCATAAAGCTTCTATGGGTCTCGAAATGTCGATGACGTCAACTTCCGGTCAGTCTGGAAGTGTTATATCTCGATTTCTATGCAATGTAGAGACGAGTGCGAGCCATCTCGAAACACCCGTCTCGAAATTTAAAAATTCAAGTTACATTGCATTTGTTTCTATCGTTGAATAGTACTCTCTGAAATGCATGCAACGATATGAGTTTCCCGTTGCTACTCCAAGTTATTCGCGAGATACGGGTTCACAAATTTGTAAAAATTTGAATTTACAAGCGAGGATTTCAACCTATTTTTTGCAAAAACTCATTTTACGACTGGCATCGATACACTATACTGACATCCTCTACCAAATGATACCACATTTACGTAGCTTATATTATTAGGATCTGAGAATCGGAAACGAGAACGAAAAAAGAACATGTTGTTGGTTTGGTTATGTGGGTTTGAAGATCGAAATCATGTAGGCAATGAATAAATCATAAATGGAGCGTCCTAAGCTTTCTCCCGATTACGCCTTGTAAAGAAAAAGAAGAAAGGGAGCGAAAGAAAAAACAAAGGCAAGAGCAAAACCTTCAGTCATACCTTCAGAAACAAAACCTTCTATCAACAAAAATGAATGATGAGAATTTAATATTAGAAGCTAATAAAGGGAAAATAGCTTTAAAACGGGAACGAAGAAAGCGCAAGCATATGCAGTGTGTTGGAGATTCTCAATCGCATCACTCAACTTCAAACACAGAAAGTGCCCGTTTGGATTTTGATCCACAAACATCAAAGTTCAAAGCTAAACGTCTCCGTCTCGATTCTGAGTTTCAAACATCAGTTTCTAGCTCTAAGAAATTCGTTGAAAAAATGTTCTCACATTATAACTTGAACTTTGCGATAGTAGATTTCATTTTTTTTTTCCTTTTTCTTTTTCAAAATGCTTTGAATTCGCTTTTATATTCTGGAATTATATATAGTACATCTTAATTAACTAAATTCTATAATGTTTTTATCTATGAAATAATTATTTAATAGATAAAAACTTATATTATTTTACAATGGCTTGTTTTTATTAAATCGTAAAATTTTATAATAAAAAATAATTGTTTATAAAACCTTCGATTTAAATCATTCAAATAATTCATTTCGCAAATGTTTCTTTTCTCTATATTTATCTATATTTTCATCTTTACAAGACCCTTTTTGCTGAATTGATTAATTATTTTTATTCAAGAAAAGAAACCCTTGATTCTTGCTGAGTAAAGTTCAAATTGAATGCTTGAATGAAACATTTAATTGATTAAAAGTGTATCATTAAAAGGAACGAAATATAGCATCATGGATTCAAAGTGTGTCGAGCACTCAAGCAATTTTTCCGAGAGGAAACACACTCCTGAAAAAAATACAGAGAACCGTGAATGGCATATTCAAGGATAATTACAGAAATTGCTGAGTTTTTTTCATCGAACAGAAACACTAACAAGGACACTGTACTCAGAATTTGGAATAAGGCTGCTTTCGTTGGCACAACATGGAACTAATATATCTCGAGTCGGTGCTTTTTCAATGTCAGAAGAAATTCCTTCTTCAAAGATGTAAAAACAAGCATCATAACTTTTAAGTTTTTCTTTTAAATATATGCTGGTATGAGTTGAAATTTTCGATGTCTTAATTTTTTAACAAAAATTATTCACTTGCTGAAAAAATAACTTAAAATAAAATGCCGAAAATAATTTACACGTTAATTTGAAAAGAGAATAAATTCTTTGAAATAATATTCATGATAAAAATGCTGAGGAAATTAATTATTATTTCAATGAATGGAAAAAGAATTATGATAACGTAAATTTTATGTTTCACATTGGCATATATTATGTAACACAATATTACACGTTTTTCTAAAGCAAAAATAGTAAAAGGACCTATTTATAGAAATTCCAGTAGGAAAGACTTGAAGCATATGAGATTTAAAAAATAAACATGTTTTGTTTCGTTTAATATAGTAAAATGTTTTAAAGGAATATCTTGAATTCTAAGAATATTGAGGAATTCTTATTGCATAAGATTTTCAACTGTTTAATTTTTATAAATATATGGTACAAAATATATTTCTCATAATTTAAATTGTATTAACTATTTTTATTTGCTTAAGTTTCATAGTACATATGTGAAATGTCTTAAACACACAAGAAAGCACGCATGAACTTAATATAAGAGCTGAACAGGATGTACCAAACTGTACAGTTATAGATTTCATGGGAGTGTAGGAAACGCGTAGACGATTCGCAATCACGTAACAAGCCTGGGTCAGAAAAGCTTGCTAGTCATAGTAGATGACGTTGCTTATGCTCGGGTTCCTTGGACGTTTTCTAAGAAAGTATTTATTTCAACTTTTCATAGCAAAATTTCGTCAGAACTAAAAGCACCATAGGTGCCTACATTGAAGGAGCGTGATCTTTAACTAATAGCTTCAGAGTTGACGTCATCACATCCAAAATTTAAGTACTAAATGCATATTTCCTGTTAAAATAGTGAAACACGTCTGCACGATTGACTGAAAATTCGTCATGCACTTTGACAGGAACGACAACTGAGCATGGAGAGGTTTACTCGACTCATTTTTTTCCAACCTAAAAAATGAGAACTAGCAAGTAAATTTCAAATTATTTTCTTTAAATTATAAAAATGAGATCGAAATACACAGATACTTAGGAAAGGGAGAGGGAAAAACCATCTGCCCATGAATTATACTTATTGTATATAAACTTTGGATTCGCTTAGGTCAGATATGATGTCTTGCAATAACACTGGTTATGTCACTCTCTGTTCCCGTAGACAGCTGTGAAATTATTGATAATGATAATTTAATCTTGTTTAGTGCTGAAGTGAAGAGCCTCTTAGGGAACGCTCTGAAATTCCTCGCAGGCGAAACGCCATCTACAGTATCTGCCAGGCATAAATGATTATGAATTTTCAAGAACATGTGAAAATGCAGATATTTTGAAGGAATTTTATGTTATAAAATAAATCAAATACTATCAAATACTAAATAATTAAAGATAAAAAATTCAACATAATCTTCAAACAATAGAAATTGTTATAATGGTATAAAACCAAAATACCTCATTACAATTTAGTTCAATCCCTTTACGATCAGTTTCTATGGTAGGGATGACAAACCAAGGCACGTCACAAGATATTTTTTGCACACCACTGATAAAAACGGTATGCATTTTAATTCAAAATAACGAAGTTCCCTATGAAGCATTATGCGTAAACTCGAGTGGTAAGTCGAGGTACGCATATTTCCATTCCTTACCCAATTCCATGCATGGAAAAAATCGGGCTATATCATTGGTTCGCACCGTTACGAACACTGCAAAGAGAGTACTACGTCATTATATGCGAACTTCGATATAGTTTCAGTTTATATTGCTAAGATTATACTTCGTAATTTTTGATGGACGAATTCGGAATCATCGCTGGGAGCGCTCTCGTTTGTTAACGTCTTTCTTAGTTACATTCGTGAACTACAATGGCTAATTTTTTAGTTTGTCTACGCATAGCGCAATCAATTTCTTTGACACAACTTTATTTGAAAGTTTATTTCTGTTATTTGTTATTTTACATGGCTAGTTCAGCAGAAAAGAAAAGGCGACAAAGTGGCGTGTGTTTAATATTCTGGAACGGTGATATATCGAACATCGACGGTAAAACGGCAATTTGAAACAAATCGCAAATTTTTTTACTAAAAAAAGCGAATCAGAGCAATAATAATAATAATTGTAAGTGCAATAAAAGTCAGAAATAAACAGTCGACGTATATAATTAAATATGTTATCCAAAATTATCATACAACCGCGGCAAGTTACTCTACGGCAAATGTCATTGTTCGACATAGTAAAAGTTTTCAAGAGAGGCAGAGTTTTTGAAGGAAGTCTAATGAGCATGCGCGTACTCACATTTCCGTGATTTTAAAAATGAAGATAAGATAATTAAGCGAATCAAAGATATTCCTCTATCTAAAAACATAATAAAAGAAAGAAATAATAAAACTGGCCGGGAAATGTATCGGGAAAAAAAGTGACATAAACGTCGCTGTTTTTATACAGCTATGTTTTCACAAAAGTAGTGACGTCGCTAAATCTCCCCATTTAGCTGTTTTTTCTCGATATTGAGCAGAAAACATCACTGAGGAAGATATAACTGTGATATCATCGTTGCTAACAACTACAAAGGTCACAGATATTAGTTCGGCTGTTCACTCGCTGAGAAACTGATGTGAAAAAAAATGTTTCAGTAACAACCGATGGTGCTCCAAATGTGGGCAAAAATAGTGGTTTCATTAGTTTTTTTAAAGAAACGTAGGATAATCGATTTCTGAATTCATCTGCATTATTCACCAACAAGTGCTAAGATTGGCTTAACATCTCTTGTTAATCTAATGACGTTAATCAGAAAAATAGTTAACTCATATCGTCGCAGGCTTCAAATGAGTGAAAGTTTGAGGCTTTGTTGGATGAAGTCAACTCGGTGTATAATGGCTTACTAATGCATAATGATGATCGATGGGTGAGCCATGGAAACGTTCTTTAAAGATTTGTAGTTTTTTGGAAGAAAACAGACTGTTTCTGCAAAATGAGGGAAACTTAGAAAAATACCCTCAACTGATGGATGTTATATCGCTTTCCAAATTGAATTTTTTTTACAGACATGTGCCAACATTTCAATGAATTGAATAAAGCTTCAAGACACACACAAAAAAACAACTATCGTCATGATGGATTTCATTCGCGCTTTTGATTCTAAACTACATGCTTTCAGAAACGATATTATTACATGAAACTACAAGTATTTCCTAAGCTTGAAAAAAATATATCAAGGATTTACACATACATGAGAAACCAGATGAAGAAAAAGTTATTGAAGAATTTATTTCTGTATATTATGATTTTTAAATTAAGGAATTTTCAGCGAGATTTTTTTCAGTTCAACGAATTATCACAAACGTTTAAGTTTATTATGTATCCTGATGAGACTTCACATGATAAACTGAACGAATGCAATTCGATTGGTTGGAAATCAAAGAATTTGAAATTTATCTGATTGATTTCCAGTCTACTTTTCAATATGAAATCAAAAATTTATTGAAAAAAGAAAAAAGTTGAAATTCATTGAAATAGAAATACTAACAAGCAATATAAGTTAAAAATGCAGTAAAGAAATTCTAGAAACATAGAATTTGATTCCAGACACATTTAATTGTTTGAAGAAGATGGTTTATGTTATTTTAACCATGTTTACTTCTACCTAAGAAGACTCGCTTAGAAATCGTTTGGCAGATGACTCCAATTGAGTGAGCATTCTGCTAAAAGTAACATCCTACAACCTTAAAATAAATTGTTATCTAATCTGCAACAACTGAAATCACACTGTTACTTTAGTTTAAATTAGAATCATAACTGAGACATTTGCTTCTAAATAAACAAAATGTATTTTTTCGTAGTACATAAAGGCTTTTTAATTGTTAGTACCTAGTTTTATTTATTTTTTTTTTCAAAAATAATAATTCAAAATTATTTGAAATATTATTTTTGATTATTATATCATTTATACTTTACAAAACATTTCTTTAGAAAAATCCATATTCCATTTGATCCATAAAGGTTCATCACCCCTGTTCTTTGGGGACTGTGTTGGAAGTTATCTCATTAAGGTATTTGCAAAAATTCTTTAAAAAAATGCTTCCAAAGTAGGCTTTATTTCGATTATTATAAGGTTTTATTAGTTTTATACGATAGTTAAAAATATTTAAGAGATATATTCATGTATTTTTTTCAATTTAATTTAAGACTGATACGATAGATTTTTAATTTAAAGATTCCAAACTACTACGAAGGATTTTAGTTTAATAGTCGATAGTAAATAAATTTGACTTTCTTTTGTGTCTAATAAGAAACACAGAAATTTTTGCTTGTTCAAAAATAATTCCAATATAAATGGGTTTTTTTGGCATAGGTTGCATGAGCATTCACTTTACATTGAATTACACTTAGCGATTTAAATTTTAATAATTAGAATGTGTATGATATAGATTTGTTGACAGGATATTTGTAGAAATGCATTCGCAACTGAAAAAAAAACTCAGTAAACTATTGATTAATTATTAACAAAATAGGATGCAAATATTTGCTTCAATGTTCATTTTGGAGCCCAAAACTCTGCTTTGGCATCTACAGATTTTGCTGCTTCTAAAGCACGCAAAAGCTGTAGATGCCAAAATGCCCCCATTCACGTTGGTATGACGATATTCATATTTGCAGAGTTGAGGGCCAATCAAGCGCTATCCACGACTCATATACACAGTCAGTCCCCAAATAGGCTCCACCCTACTTCCAAATGCATTAATAAATTAAAATGTACAAACTTCATGCTGATTTTTTAAAAAAAAATATTTCTTGTTTTTATAAGAGATTTGATATATTAGATTAAAACGTTATTACACCCAAAAAAGAAAGTGAATTTACGAAAAATCCATAAAAAAAATCCATAGAAAATAAACTGCAGAATTTCATTATTAAATAAATTTTCTGGGGATTTAATTCCAATAACAAAACGAGCCGCGGTGGCCTGGTTTCAACTGCAACTGTAAACAATTTTTTTTCAACTGTAAACAAGCACAGTGAGGGTGTCTTTTAACCTAAAACGTCTACTCATCTTTGCATTTTTTGAAGTCTTTTTATATGCTGGAACAACACGTGTTGCTAATCTGCTCTCCATCGATTTTCTTACATTTGCGTAAGAGTGTCTAGGACAAGAAGAGTTTCATTTTGTTTTAATACAAATTCCGAGTCTATTTTTCCCCAGAAGATTCTTTCCATTGAAAACAATCATTTTGTTATCTTTCTTTGTTTGTTTCAAATACCAGCAGCATTCGATTACTTTTGGAGACAATGCTGATGATATTCTTTTAAAAATATAATTGCAGCGCAATAGGACTGGATTTTAAAGTAAAAAAGTTTGTCAAGTCTCCGATGAAAAATTTATACTTACATTTCGCTATTAAATCAATTTTTCCAAAGAATTTTTGTTTAAGGATGAGTATTTCCTCTCTTTAATTATCAATTGCACGCGCGAAACTGAAAATTTTATCTAAAGAATTGTAATTGATAAAAAGAAACGATGTTTATATTTTTGACAAATAAGCATCCAAAGCCTTTTGGATATTTTAATAGAACTTATTACAAAAGAAATGTTACAAAAAATCAATTTAATTGTAAGGCTGCCCTGTTACTTTTACTTGATAGTAAAAGATAATTATAAATAATCTTCAAAAATAGGATGCAAAAAAATTTCAAATTGCAGTTCATGTTTTCCAATTAAATCTTATGCAAAAAATTTGTATTTTTATTCCTTCATTTTAATAGAAGTTTAAAAAAATCCATCTGCGTATTTTTCTCTATTGACTCTAGCAATAATTTTGGAACAATTCTTAGTATTAATAACTTAGTGAAAGTATTACTTATCATTTTGATCCAGAAAAAGTTTCTTTGGGGAGAAAAAGGAACAAATTGAATAATTAAGAAAATATACTCTACAAAACCTAGAAAACATTCAGAAAAATTTGAAAGACCGGAATACAGCCATAAATGGCATTGGCAGGAGCTATGGTCGAGTCCTAATGGTAATCACCAGCCGCTGAAACCAGCCCTGTAGGATACAACATCTTGCCAGTGATAGGGAGTAGTCGATCCGCACCATTTTTCTAGAAAGTCGGCCAGAACCAATCCTCCATCCACATCACCATTTTTGAGGGGATGGGTTCAAATTTAATAATAGCAGTTTAAGCACGTTTTATAACAACCTTGGCCAGAAACATGTTATTGTTAGTAAACATTAAATTTTATAGTTCATATAACTTTGCAATACTCCGTTGAGAAAATAAAATTCAGTTTTCTAGCCGTTAGCAAAATGATTTTCTCTTAAAGTACCTTCATGTATTGTTTCTAATAGTATGCAAATGCAAAAAGTAGATCGAACTTGTGGATTGGACGTTTCCTGATCTAATCATTTTTAAATGAAATCGCACATAAAATGTCTCTCACGTTTTGAATTTTTTCGTCTCGAGTTGCTCAAATTGCCATTCTGTTTATATATATATATATGTGTGTGTGTGTGTGTGTGTGTGTGTGTGTGTGTGTGTGTGTGTCAAATTAAAAAAGAGAAAATAATGTTAAAATTGAGAGCATTTGTTAATATTAAGAACGATGTTAGTTAAGGAAAGACCAGAAATAATTATCTCTTAATAATATTTCTAGTTAGAATAAAGATTTAGGTGTTATATACAAATATATAAAATATTTTAAGTTATTATTGAAATTAAAAGTGTAAAAGTAATTTTGAATTAAATGGTTTTGTGAAAGTTAACTTATTTATCATTTTTAATCGACAAAGGAGTATTGCATTTTAAGCATATTAACTATATTTAAAACCCTAAAAGAGGCATATTATATATCTACTGCACATTTTATTTATTTAAATTGGTTTCATTCGTTCATACTGATGCAAATGTCTGGCCATTCAGAAAACCAGGTTTAATATAAGGAACAACTTTACTGATTTTTAACTACCATTTTTGCTTTGGGTACTGCAAATAAATCAGGATCTTTAAGAATATTCAGATTTAGTTTACCTCAAAATGACAATTTTTAAATCGTTATTTTTAATTTATAACTCAATAGAATCCCTCAAATATTGCAGTTAATATCTTTTTCAGAAAATATCTTTCTGTCAATGAAACATACTAGCTTTTCATTATGACATTTTTTTACCCTCATAGGGAGTTTTCATTGCCAAAAATTAACAATATTTTTTATTTTGTTGATTTTTGGCGTAATTCTCCAGACTCATAAGCAAGATTATTTGCTTTTCTTTTTCTCATTTATAAATTAAATTGTATTTAGAGAAAGACCAACGGGAAAAATAGAGAATAACTAATAATATTGATTTTAACAACAAATTCTATGAATGTATAGATCCCTCTACTTTCTTAAAGGTAATCTCCATGCGTTTTTCTGAATAATGATTTTATTTAACAAAAGAAGTTAATAAAGATAACACATTCTGGCTCAAACTATTATATGCCAGTAAAAATTGAATGCTAAAAAATATTTAGAAATATATATTTAAACTTCTTTTAGGCTAGTTATATAATTAATTTAGCCAGTTTTATTTCATTAAAATTATTTTTTTTACTCTTCATATGTACCTGGATCATATTGTTATCTCGGCATTAGAATATGCAAATGATGTCATTTGTTAATTAATGAAAACAAATTCCATTTTATGTCAGGTGACATCATTTTTCCTCAAGGAGCTAAACAGCAGAAAGTTTCTTCTACCTAGTTTCGATCGAAACATACTACAAGGACTGCAATCTACCTTAAGAGGGTTAATGAAAATTACGACCGCTGAATCGGTACATGAAATTAATTTGGAAAAATTTTATTTGCACCTACATGCAAAAATATTTTTGCAAGAGAAGCAATATCTAAGTATTTATTTTTAGCATACAGAACAACTAAACATTTCAATGTATAATAAACTTTCTAAAAATTATTGCTTTGTTTTATCCTCCAACATTTTTAAAATTTATGGCATAAAATATAAAAAATCTTGTTTATTTTTACTTAATTAAAATTCTAATTAAGGTAAGTAACAGTGTTAAAAAGTCGATTTTTTATGAAATTGTTTTAACATTTTTAATGTTTGAACATATTTCTTTATAAAAGCGTCATAATTTTGTTTCTAAGTTTATTTTTTTAGGAAATTACGTTGATTTTTATATTTGTATCTATGTACATTTTAATGCTATTTCGCGTCTTTAAATGCTGTTTTGTCAAATTCTAATATTTGATAAAGTTTTCTTACGAAAAACCTGTATAATAAGTATAATGCATATTTTTGTTTAAATTTGGTATAATAATTCCTCAATATGTTCTGCAATTTCTGAACGGAAAAAAAATATCGTAATATTTTAAAGAATAAATAGAAATATAGCTTATTTTTAAGTTCAAAAACTAGATAAGATATTTCTTTATTTATCTTCAAAATGCCAATAAATCATTTCATAAACTCCTAAACAAAAAAATCTTTGTTTTATACCTCTTTCTTAGACAAAAAAGTCATTTTTTTCCAATTTTTAAAACATTTTGCCGTTTAACTGCCATAATTTTGTTTGAAAGATTTTAATTTATGATAATATTAAAAAATACAAGTATTTTTTTTAAAAAATTCCTGCCTAAACTAGAGACAAACCTTAAAAGATCAAAAACATCGCTCCATATTGAAAATTTCCACACACTTTGCATACGTGACATGATTGGTAGTTATTGGTTTAGTTTAGTTTTATTAACGTCCCGTTTAAAGCAACACGAGGGCTATTTTGGGATGGACCTCGTCATTTTGAACCAAGATCAGATGACGAGGACGACACCTGAACTGGCACCCCCCTCTCCACACCACACCAGCGGGAGGACGAGTTAGTTATTGGTCAAGCGATCTGAAATGAAGATTTCTAACATGGGCACCTTTTTCTTTATTAATAAAAAAGATTAAGTTGCCTTTGTCCTCGAATTTTGGCAATTATTAAAATGCCTTTTATGCATAACTTTAAAAGAGAGTTGATTGCTGCATTTAAATTTATACTGCTTTTAATATTTCATCACATATTTTATCGAGCGATTTTCTTCCATTGTTCAAAGCTAAAGAAGGATTTTGTTTATATGTGTGGTTTAAGTGAGGAATATATAGAAAAATTAAGTTACTTTCAAAATTAGATAACAGATCAAACAGAAGATAGATTTTTAATAATATTATGAAGTTATGAGACTGGACTTTGTTTGGATGCATTAGTACAGGATAAGCAAAGCAAATATAAGTTTGATAAAACCCATGATTCTAATGTCATTGGCAATTTGTTGCTTAATTTTATTTTGTTTCCGAAATCATTAACAAGAATTAATGTGTAAAAGATTCCATTGAAAGTAAACACATCCAATATGGCTCTCAAAACAGAAAGTGGCGAAAGACCACTAGTAAAGTAATATTTTTTGGTTCCTGCATCTTCTTAATTATATTTTAAGTTGGTGATTTTGTGGCGATAGTGTTGGAGGAATTTTGCCAATATTGAGGGGGAATTCCGCCAAGGATCGAATCGTCGATGTTTGGGCTTGAAGTCCAGAAACTTATTCATTCGACAAAAGCAATCGCTCGTGTCTAGCTGCTGTTACAGGCTTATTAAGATGTCACCACAATTTTATTAAATAGTTTTAGTAAATTTATGTCATTGTGTATTCGTAAGCTTCCAATGGAAAATTTGTAAAAAAAAATCACCAAAACATAGATAAATAACTGAATAAAAAACTGTTCGCACATGCATAAAAAAAAGAAAATATGAAGTGAATAATCTGAGCAGCTCTTGGAAATTTTAAGTAGCAAGTAATAAAATATGTTTTTAATTCAATTCCTACCTAGGTCAACAGAGAAAATTTTTATTTTAGTTACTTTTAATTAATAATTATCAAAACAATGTTATTAAGTATCAAAAATGGTTGACTTTCGCAAGAATTGAAGTCGCATTCTTCACCTTCACGTGAAAAATACTGAAAACCTTGCATTTTATCGATTGAGTTACAGCCTGTTGATTGCAAATTTCATTACAAACTGCTAAATTTTATTTAAAGTATTAAATTAAATTAATTAACATTTGAAAAAACTGCATCAGCATAAAGTGTCATCCACTACAAGTTTTAAAAAATGTATTTATATTTGAGTGATTGAATAAAAAGGATTTTATCAAGAACTGAAAATTCGAACAAGATATGTAAATAAATGTATAGAGAGAGTGTGAGCTAATTGCAGGAATTGAAAAATGGCATAACCACATTAAATCGGAGTCTCATTTATAATGGAAGAAATTGGAGCGACTGTAAAATAAATAAAAAAAGGAACTAGCTACAGCTAATACAGAGGACAATGACAAACATTGTATAATTAACTTGTCAGCTCTCGAAATAGAAAAAGGAAAATTTCGATTCCTAAACAAGGTGGATGATATTAAAAGATACGGCGTATTCATTAATTTAAGAATGTGCTTCAATTTTCTCTGATATGAAAGCGTTGCCGCTGAACCAAGCAGTTCAAAATCAATATTTTGACAAGGAATCTCTTTATAAATTCGTTTTTTATATAAAGAGTCTCGACATCTTGAGATTTCTCCAAAAAATTTTTAATCTTAACAATGCTATTCTGATTATAACTTGACAGTTCAACAGTCATTTTAAAAGGTGAGTAAAAATAGTTTCTAAAGATCCGTAAAGTTGACACATTATGTTTGAATGAAAATTATTTAAGATGAAAAAAAGTTTATCCAATATTCTGAGTACTTTATATGTGTTTTCCATCCATTTTCAGTTGTTTGATTTAAAACCTCTCAATAAAAGTTTTTTTATTAAATAGTAATTTTCCTTTGTAATAGTTTTACAGGTGATTTTTCGGAGCTTTAAAAATTTATTTTTTAAATATAAAATGATAAGGCTCTATAATTCGTACGCATAACGATTATATCCGAACAGTTTGACATCCAATTTGTTCTTAATTAATTCTTATACATTTATGAACACTGGTGTTCAAGAAATAATAGAATAGGTATATAAAACATAACATAAAATTACTCGGGGTTTGTTACCACAAACTTTCTCGCAAACTGTTCAATAATGATGCTATCCCAGCCGCATAAAATTGTGGGTATTGTGTAATACGGTGAATGCCTTGCTTGGTATAAGTGAACTATAGTTCCAAAATTTCGATCTTTAGCATGAATTTCGGATTTTCATTGGATCTGTCGTAAGATTTTTTGCTTATTGTTTGACGATAAATCTCTAGTATTTGGCTAATAATTCCCTAATATTCGAAATTGTATTTTAGGCGCTTTATTTCTAACAGGTTAAAGCCCAAATTTGAAGCGAAATTTCAATTATCCCCAAAAAATCATTTACCAAACTGTACATACTTATTTAAGCCACTACGTATATGAGGTATTGCGTTTACTTACTTGTGAAAATACAGACCGGCAAATGATCAACCATTTGACGGATTTGTCTCAAATTATGTAGGTATCTATACTGTAGAAGTTAAATCTATGTATATATTTTTATTCATTTCGTTCTCTTAGTTTTGTAATTATCTTTTTTACTTATATTCGGACAATCGGGCATACATACTTCGTCTGAATGAATTTCCCTCAAAATTTCAATAAAAAAAAAATGGTGTAAAATTTGTATACCGAATTTGAGCCGTCTAGCTTAAAGCAGTTTTGAGTTATCGTGTTCACAGACAGACAGGCTGAAAAACAAAATGCCAAAAATGTTTTTTTATGTTTTTTTTATCCCGAAGGGATCTGTAGTGTGGAGGTACGTCAAAATTCTGAATTCAAATTTGATGATAAATACAATATTTGATCGATTAACGTATGGGGAAGTAAAAAGGTATCATGGATTAAAATCGAATTATAAAATGGGGGACAATTCCAGCATGAACAAATGTGTTTTTAAACAAATAATTCTTTTAAAAATATCTTTGTGTCCTAATCTGTGATTAGTGCAGAAGTACAGCAGTGTACTTCTGAACAGTCATTTTCGACACATGTGCAAATTAAATAATAGGTAGGAATAGATATGAGATACTTTTAATTAGAGATACATGCTATGTTAAAAGTTATTAAGTGATACATGCCAAAGCTATTAGTTTTCTGGCATTCAGATATAAGATTGTTTAAAAGTTACAGCAACGAACATAAAATATCCATTTAGGATATTTTATTTTCCCATATATTTTATATACTCATGGAAAAGTGTATTAGGAAATAAAACAAAATGATTGAAATAATGCAATCAACAGCACCAATAAAAAGTAGTCTAAGTGTTATATTTTTTATTTGCACTAGGTGACACTAGCAGAAACGGCTGTACCATCCTACGCTCGACACTGATAATATTTGAAAATAACTAGAGAACGTGGTTTATTGGCAAAAGCATGTTTTCTGGAAAGGATTTCTGTAGGATTTGTTCGCATTTTATCACGAATGAATTTCTCGTGATAAATCTCTCGGATTTCTCGAACGGTATTTTAAAGAGGAGTTAAGATATGATTCCAAAATTCTAAGGGTATTTCATAGTTTATTTGTATTAATAGATTTTATAGTGCAGTTTTATAATGTAACCGTAAGCGGGAGTGGTCTTCTGGAAAATTTTTCGCTTACACTAGTAGTCCAAGTTTTATGATACTTCCTCAGAATGAAATGGTGGACCTTGGGTAACGTTGCGAATTGTGATGCCGTCTATGATCCACCATTACGAAGCATTAAGAGTTAGGAAAAACTACTGAAGAACGCACAAAATCTATGTCATAAGAGAGGGAAAGGCAGTAAATATATATAGCAAGAAAAATTTGTCGATACAAAAACTAAAGATAAAACTATAAAGTAATAAAGTAGTAATAAGTAATAATAAAGTAAATCAAATTAATATCATTAATTTCAGATTTTAATATTAAAATGATTTGAAAATTTATTAAATTATTAATATAAGATGAAATTAAAATTAACGGGAATGGTCTCTCCGAAGCTCTTTCGCATACTCGAAAATAAATGTCTTTTGTGTTCCTTCCTCCGTGCTCAATTGAGGAAGAACCATGAGTGAGGCCGCGAATTCCTTGTTTGTCGAATAATCGTTATGAATTATAGATCTTTGGTATGAATCTTGCATTTTTACTTAATCTATCCAGCGAAAGAATGTTTTGGATGCCTTTTTACGACCAATTGACACCAAATTTACACAAAATTATAGTAGTAGCCTCTAGATAACATACTCAATTTCGTTGATTCCAGTGGTTGCCTTTGAGTTATTGCACTTATATCATGCAAAACTACGGACCGATAGAAAATCAATCGTTTAAAGTTAGGCTAAAAATTTTGTAATACTCTACATTTTAGATGTTAAACTTCTGGACTAAATTTTATCTCCATAGCTTTTTGCGTTTTGTAGTTATTGAGTTCACTTGTACAAGAACAGTCAACTTGACATACATCCTTTGAAAGAATTAAGTTCCTTTGAATTGATTGTGAGAAATTCATACCAAAATAGTAGATGTACCCATCTAAACGGGTTGTTATCCCGTTTAGATGTATCTGCAATATATCATATATGGCTGGCAGAAATTATTGTAGAAAGTTTGTTACTTTTAATAATCTAATAGTTGGAAAAATATACTGCCAATGGCCTTAAAAGCATTGAAGTAGTTACATCATGAATGAATAATTTTTAAAATGTTGAATTTGCTTACTGCTGTCATCTATACTTATAATAAAGCTCAATGTGTGTGTGTGTGTGTTGGCGCTCTACAGGCCAGACCGTTGGACCTACAGCTACCAAATTTGGTACATGTATACTTTGGAGATCGGGAATGTGCACCTCGGAGCCCTTTTTTCGAATTTTTTATTAGAATTAGAATTAATTAAAATTTAAGCGAAAAGTTCGACGTTTTTCCGCTATAACTTCCGAAAATAATACTGCACAAACATGATTTTTATATCAATTTAAAGATAAAAAAATTAGCTTTCTAACGGTATCAGTTTTTTAAATTTATAACGTAGGCTTCTATTTTTAACGATTTTTTAAAGAAATATTTTAACTATGTTTTTATCACGTGACTGGATAAAATAAAAGAATACCGGAAGTTCGAATAAAAAAAAAACTATCATCGTAAATCAAATCTAAATAAATGCAACTTTTAACACGTGACTGGATAAAATAAAAGAAATATAAAATGTGATATTTTCTAAAAAAATAAATGCAAAACAAAATATTCTATGATCAGGACAGGATATGTATTGGAATCCCGACTTAATGGCATATTTCTATTATCGTTTGCAATATCTGTATCATTAATTCAATATATATATTTTTTTCATTATAAAATGTGATAGTTTCTAAAAAAATAAATGCAAAGCTAAGATTTCTATAAAATCTGCAAGAGCACGTCAATGGGAAAAAGTTAGGTTTTATCATCGTGTTGCCATCACTTTGACGGAAGTTCAAATTGAAAAAAAAAAAACTATCATCACAAATTAAATCTGAAGAAATGCAACTTTTAGCACTTGACTGGATAAAATAAAATGAATATAAAATGTGATATTTTCTTTAAAAAATGCAAAGCAAAGGATTCTATGATCGTTTGCAATGTTTAAATCATTAATTGAATAAATTATCTTTATTTATACAGGATTGAATTTATACAGGATCTGCATTCAAATTCCTTTCCAATGGCCAATTTGTAACATATTATTAATAGGCATATACTGTTTAATACTATTAATTTGATATAAATGAAGTAAATAATTACATTTTATGTAGTTTGAGTCAAACAATGCATTTATGAATAATGAGTTTTAGATTTCTTCATACTTTGCTCTGTGTGCCATATTTTACAAAATATTTTTATTAATATTTTAAATAAAAGTTGCTACACCAATCAGTCTTCGAAATCAATCATTAAAACTGACTGATTAATAAAATTAAAGAATATTATTAGGAAAAAGCGTTCGTTTAGAATTTTCAGTCCATCATCTTAAAGAAAATATTAATTTCAGGCCAATCAATGCCCGGAGTTACTTCAAGGCTAATGAATATGTGATTTAATTGAAAATTTTAGAACCCATTACTCATGGCGAACCAGCTGGTCGCCAAAGGCGGCTAGTTAAAAATAGATGTCATTTTCCAAGAACAGAAATCATTTGAGAATTTTTAGTGAACAGGATTGGATGATGAATAAAACTTAGTTTTTAAGCAAAGTGTTTTTTTCTCCTTTAACACAGCAAAAAAAGTTTCCTAATTTAACGACAACAAATAGAAACGATATTCCTTTTCTTTATATAACTCAGTCAAAAATATACACTAAAATTTCTTTTGAAAATGATGAATTTCCACATAAAAAATAAACATGTCAATAATAGAAAAGTTCTTTCACTGTAGTTATGAACAAAATCGAAATGCCAATTTTTCTCCCTTTTGAAAAAGAGAAAATTTAAGCGAGTTTTCTGTCTGGACTGTTTTGAAAAAAAAAGTTGGTAAAATTGCTATAAGCTTGTAACATGGCATTCCTTGAATAGTATTTGAATTGAGATTTTTTAGAAAATTCACTACAAACAGAATTATCTGCTTCCACTCTCAGATCATGTGACAAATCGACTCCATTCTAATAGTTTTGATGATTCAAGATTTATATCAAAGAGCTAAATATTATCTCAAGCGAAATCATTCTAGTTTTTATTTGTATTTGAGTCGCTTTTCGTGGTCCTTAATATCTGTTAAATATGGTTATGACAAATAATTAAAACAAATCATCGTTAAGCATGTTTAGCAAATTCTGCCCTTTCATTCTTTTGAAATGGTTTTAATGGATTTAATTAATATTTTATCATAAGCGCATGGTAAATGGTATTGCCCATATCGTCAATGATATAAATATACTTTGACTTTCATAATGCTGTGATGTCAGTTTTTTATAAACATTTTTACCATACAACTGGCACAGTTTATTCGAGGTTGGCTCTTGCACTACTAAAACTCTCATCCATCCATTCATTTTAAATTTCTGTAACATGAACAATGAATTTCGAAGATAAATTGGCACGACACATTCGATAATTTTTTGCAAACATGAATTTTTCCATTGCCAATACTTTTGACATATTCTTTTGAAACCTGAATCCCCCTGAGCTTCTCAATCAGCGACTTCTTTGATTGTGCCACAGAAATTTAATTATATTCGCAAAATTATTAATGTAGTAATATACTTAAAATATAGTTTAGGGGCTACTGTCAGGAACTGTAGCTTAGGTACTTCTAGATTTAAGAACTATCTTCGGAAATATTCTACAATAAAAAAAATCGTTTGAAATCCTCAATTATGCCATTTTATAATCATTTCAGAGATAATAAACCAGTAAGGAATGTTATCACATAGATAGTTAATTTGATTAATGTCTCGTTTTTAAGCTATTCTTCGTTATTTTAGAATAGCCCTAGTATATTTTGCTGCAAGCAAGTGACAAAATGAAACCTGAAAAAATTTATGTTCTTTCAGAGCAAATGGTAACAGTTTGTCCATAATTTCTTTATACCTTTCTTCTTTTTTTCTTCTGTACCACGCAAAAAGAAGATTTTACGTTTCTAATGTTTTCAAACGGGCTATTGCGAAATGTGAAAGGAATAATAAATCCCTGCATTGCATTGTGAGTGATTATGGCACAACATAAACAAATGGATTTTGAATTCTATTTTGCAATATTTTTTATATTAGAAGTAGCCAGAAACTAAGTCATTAAAATGAGTTCCTCTAAATGCACATCTTCTAATCTGGCCATATTCTTATCTAATATTTGCCGAATTACTTTTGCTGTTCCGTTCCTTGCTACAATAGCGATTGAAATCGCTTGGACATGGAACATTATATGAATGACGAAGTTCACATTTTCCTGAATGGGCAAATTAAAATTAATTGTTGACTTTTGGCAGATGAAACTCTCATAATATCCAGAAACAACATTGCATCTTGGAAAAGGGAGAGTATTGGTATTTTTATTATTGGATCGTATTTTTTAAAGAGATAATTGAAAACGAAATCCAAGCCTGTCCAGTCATAGGCAAACGGTAACATAAAATGGTGAGGAATTTTGTAATACCACAATTTCAAAAGAGTGGATGCCATCAAGTTATTATTTTCATGCAGTATGGCTCACCTCCTCACTTTGATCGTCAAAGCAATTGCTAAGACATTATTCCATATATACAGGACGATTAGCTGTTTTCTTTTTCCAATTCCACGGCCTCGTCTATTGCTGGATATCTTCTACCGTGACTTTCGTTCATGGTGTTTTTGAAGAACAATATCTACTGTCAAAGGATAGTATTCGGTTGCATATTCTTGATATTCCCTCAGACTTTCTCCTATAATCTCTGGAAAATATGGTTCTGAAATTAGAGCAAATTTTTGAATAAGAAAAAGGAATACTGAGCAATTCATTTATAAAGCGTATTAAATGTTTTATGTATTGCAGCACCCTTTACCAGCAGTATATCGTATTAATATTTTTTAAATAAATGTCAAGAGAATTTTTTGAATTATTTAAGATGATATTTTATCTCCTTTCAATGATAATTTTACAACTATTTAACATTTATGAAGTGCATCGAATACTTCATATGTGTTATAGAGCCTTTTTACATTGGAATTCATACTAAAATATTGTTATTTAATAGATGACAAAGGCATCCATTAATTTTTTTAATTTTAATTTTATCCAATTTTGGATCAATAAAATGGATTCTAGAGCGTTCTGAATTAGAGAAACTTATTTCTTACTAACCCTGTATTTCAAATTATTAGAATTTTTACTATTTCTATTTTAAAATCTAATGTCACATTTCAGATTTCTGAATTTCCCAAAATATATCATATTTATGGAGACAGGTTTAAAACATCGTTTATCTTTTATTATTCAATTTAAAAGGTTTATGAACAGAATAATTTATATGCAAAATGAATTTTTATTTTTGTAATTAAAAAATGGCTAGTATAAGCTTATACTTTATTAACTTTTACAATTTAACAAGCAAGTTTATTCATTGCATCGTAAAGATGGCAGCCCTAGTTATTAGCTGATATCGAAAAATATGTCTTTGAAGAATGCGGTTATTTATTTATTGAAGTTTATGTGAAATCAAAAACTTTTATGCAACTTTGTAACCTGGCATTGTTTCCGTATATTTTCAATAGATGGCAGCACGAGTTACTAAGAAGTAGCGGAGTAGAAAAAAATTATCCTTTATCTTGAAGAGGATTATTTTTCAGTCGAATTGCGGTCCTTTAATAACTTTTCATACAAAATGCGTCATATAGACGCAATGTTTATTTTCATTAGGAATAATTTAGGCTTTATTTTTTAACAAAATAAAAAAGACAAATTAATACAATTTTATTCATTTGCTTTTTATGTCACCTATGGTTACGGGATCTTCACTTTTTTATTCTTATCCTTCGACACATTTCAAATTTTTTCTCGCAATAATTTTCTCAATAGCTGCATCTGAAGTACTGATACAATAATGAAAAATAATAATCACATATGCATTGGGTGATATTTTAGCAAATAGTTGGGATTTTGAGCAAATTGTAGGATAAATGGTTTGACAAGCACTTTTCTGTTTGGACAATGAACATAATCTTAATCGGGTTATAACGTCTTTCTCTAAAAAAGATAAATAATGAAGTAATGGCACTCGCTGCAAGATACCAGGGCAGCAACAAATTTGGAAGACAAATAGGTGGGAACGGGTAAAAAATATCGAAATTAAAACCACAATCCATAGTAAGGGGCATAAGCATTTATGCACCCATTCATATTCCTTCCAAAATGAAATCAGACATCTGAATTCTTTAAATTTTTGTGTACTGCATAGTTGTCATCTTTTCTTTAAAGTTTTTCCATTTACATGAATATTTATAAACAATATTATTAAGGAGCCTACAAAAAGTAGTGTATTAAAAGTTATCCTCAACATGGAAATTAATCAAGTTTTATTTATTATTTTATTGCATATAAATAAACAGAGAAAGAAGCCGTGTAGTTTTTCTTGGGGACTGGGTATATGCCCTGAACGAATGCCACTTTATCATTATTATTATTTTTTCTTTAGTGAGCAGTTCGTATAAGGAGAAATGTCTTGGAACAAATATTGTTTGCAAGCAATCATTAATGCTCTTCAAAAAATAAACTATCCTCCCCCGTTATTTTTCCCTAAGATTTCTGGATTTTATGATCACTGAGTGCAAAAAAAAAAAAAAAATCGAAGCAATATTTGAATCAGTAAGAAATTTAATTGTCTGTAGTAGTTAAATCTGGCTGCATTATGATAGAGGAGAGTGATCCTGAAGATTTTCTATAATTCTTTCCGAGGCATCAACGAAGTAATTTCATTATTTCATAAATGCGTAGAGACGGTATTTTCAAGAATACGAAGGATCATTTTAAGGCAAAAAAGAAATAGAGTAGAGAATCAGAAGTCTTGGCAAGAGGACGATTTGTCTTCCGTCGCTTGGATGAATGTAAAACCTGAAATCGAATGCCCTGGCACGGACGAAAATCTGAAATGTCAGTGGATTTCCTTCAAATAAGTTATTCCCAGTATTTTTTCTGATTGTTTCTATAATTTATAAAATAATTCTTAAGTACACAGCAATCTTGCTGTATTGTTTAAAAGGATTTACTACAGAAAAAAAATTGACTTTGAAAATTAGCATATTATTTGGCTTGAAAAATATATTTTAACACTAATAGAAGGTATTTTCCATATACCTAGAAAGATTAGAGAAAGCCATTTTGACCACTCTTCTTAAATGACTCAAAACTTCATTACTTTTTTCTAAAAAATTTGTATAGTTTATTTAATTATTAAATTTTACATTTATTTGGCATGCCGCCAGAGTGGCGCTGTTATGCTTAAAATTTTAACTTGATCGCCATTTTCCCACTTTTGAGTTTAAATGATTTGAATCATTTGTACAATTCACTGTCTCAACTAGACTCTTTGCTCCATAAAGAGTTGGCAAGTTTTAAAGATGTAAAAAAATTGCTATTTTTATTATTCCTTCTAATATGATAAAATGACTTTGCTTCATTTTGTAATAAATGTTCTCTAACGATTGCATCAGTAGATTCATTTGTATTTTTTCTTGAATATGGTAAAACATGCAACAAAAATTTGGACGAAATATATGTTGCTGTCCAAAATTTGACGTCGAGTTATTCAGTGTTTGCGATGTATAGTATATAATTGAAATAAGTCTGTTTTTGTAATGGTCATCTTATATTTTATTTTGTATTTCTCTGAAATAATGCAAACATTAAATGTATTTCATACATGTTTTTAGAATGAATTAATCTATCTAAAGTCTTTCGAACGATATAGATTAAATAGCTCATAATTTTTTGAATCAATTACGAGTCATCATTTCAAAAAATACAATTTAGTCCTAACTCCGTCACTGCGGGTTGTTTTTAGAAATAAAAGCTTCTGTTGTTGTTTCTTATGGTACTAGTCATGGACAAGCCCGCTGTTACCAAGACAGCAATTGAAGCTGATAGGGAGCGTCTCTTGTTTTAGTAGCGCCAACTACGGTCAATAGTACGACTCAGCAATTTCATGTATCACACTCCCTTGGATAACCCCTTTTTACAGGCAGGCACATTCACAAATAGAGCAACCCTGCCCTAACCAGGACTCAAACCAAGAAGCCCAGATCATTGGGAAGACGTACTACTTCTATGCCCGGAGGACGGCAATCAAAGCGTCTAAATAACGTCAATGCATATCTCATTATTGCTTCTAAATTTCCCTCACATTGATCATCTTGGATTAGAAGGTGTTTTTGATTTTTCCCAATATTCTACTTCATTTTTGAAATCCAAACATCCTTATCTGCGTTTAGTTTCCACATAAAATACTTGCATGTAGGATATCCACGTTTATTTTCATTTTCTCATTCAGAAAAGGAATCACTTTTCACAGCTTCTATAAAAAATCAGCATTCAATTGTTAAAGCTTTCTTAATGCCGCCATTAGGAATACATCCAACTTAAGATATATGGGATTTTAGATACAAACAGATTTGGTTTCATATAAATTCCACAACATGTGTAAGAAAAAATTCCCGATCGATTTCCTTAAACCAATGTCTTTTGGGATATCACATAGGAAAAATAAATGTCGAACAGGTAAAGAAATGAATAAATCAATAGGAAAACCGACGAAGGAAATGAATGTCAGTCATACCAATATAGCAGATGCTTTCAAGCACAAAAATAAATGTGTGTGACCATAGATGCTTTTTATCAACAGCTCCATTTAGTTTTTCTTTCCAAACAAGTTATATTTAAATGCCTGAGAAATGAAAGACATATAGCTCCCAGAAATATATGAAATAGAATAGGAAACGCCAGATTGCCTGAAGCATATTTATGCAGTCAGAATGACCACAGTCAATCTTTCTAGATATACATGTTTATACATCAATAACAATTAGCAAAAAAAGCACTCTATACATTTGATGTGAATAATAGAAAAGGCGAAGAAAAATAAGCAAAAAAAATATGAATGTTTGAAATTCATAATTCATTTGTGGTTAAAAAGTCCTCTTCCTTTAGATCAGCTTATTGCTATGTAATTGCTACCTTTAGACTTATTTATATATGAAGCATAATAAAAAATACTATAATTGTGAACAAATTTGAACTTAGAATTTTGATAAAAAATTTCATGTTTCGTTTTTTTTTTTTTTTTTTTTTTTTTTTTTTTTTTTGTGAGAAAAACGCATTTTTGAATTTTTGCCTTTCCATCTGTTTTTGAACGCGCCTACTCAAACACACTTTGAGCTAGACAGATGAAATTTGATGCATGTTCTCTACTCCAAATATGTATAGTTTTAAAAGATTTCGAACGAAATCCATTCAGGTGAAGTCTGTCCTTCCGAAGTCTGGCATATTAACTATAAATAGAGAGCCGGATAAATAAAATTTGGTACACAAAACTAATATTTAAAATGTATTAAACTTTTGAACCAAATTCATCAAGGGGTTGCCTGTCTATTTGTATTTCCGCATGCATGTAAACGCGATAGATCAAAAATGCAATGCCTTGAATTTATGGAATTAGCCATGTGCTTTTGCTACCACAACTTTTGTTCTTTGAACATTTTTTCAATGGATCCGACTAAAGATGTCCAAAATGCGTATTCTGTGTTGTGATAATTCTGTAATAAACACATTCAAGTGATTAATTGGAAAAATAACTGGCAGCGGTTATATGCTAATAGTCTCTTTCATAATTATTATTCGCCTATGGCATGCGGTTAGTAATATACAAGTGAATTAAATAGTAATTATACGAGAAGAATTATACATCTATTTCGGTGAAACCACTCTCACGGATTATTACTAATTTTATTTTTATTTAAATATTTTGATAAAACAGCCAAAATTGATAAACAATTAAATGCTTATTATTTGGTTTTTATGCTATATTTACCGAATCTAAAGTGGAAAGTGCCAACATGATAAAAGTAAAATTTCTGCCATGCTGTATCTCCGATGGATAAGTGTCAATACGTGGTCTTTGACTCCTTCGATTACAGTATTTGTGTTCTTTTTTAGTCCTTTCAGTAATATATTTTAAAAGAAATATATGTGGTGTCCTTCAAAGGTCCTAAGTTCAATTTCTATATCATATTTTGGCATAATGAGTGAAACTCACATCAAAGTGATTCATTTGAAAACAAAACATTTACTTTTTTATGTTTATGATAATATCAGAGAAGATGAAACTGATGTTGAAATAAGCAACATTTAATTATCAGTGTAGGTGTCAAAATGATTACTCAGAGTGTTTCAAGATAAGTAATACATTCTATGAGTTTTAAGAAGGAAAACCCACAGAATTGATGATTTAAGGCAAGGTTAATATCATCCAGTTTTATTATAGTTCATAAATTTCATGAAAAAAGAATTCTCTATATCTTCTTCCTAAAGAATTCTACAGCCACGCTAGCACAGTGGCAATGTCTTTACTTCGAAGTTCAGGTTCGAAACCTGATGATTTAGTCACAGATAATATTTAAAAGAACAATACATTTCAAGGGCAATGGGCTTAAGTTTATATCATAAGCTTCCATTTGGTAAAAGGTGGCTTACTTATGACGCAAACTTACTTAGTATTATTTTTGCAACCCCCTTGCATTTACAATGTTTATGATTTCAATAGATATCCCGTTTATATTTCAGCTTGCGGCTTCCATTGTTAAGTCAAAATAAAATGTTCTCTTAGTAGCTCGATGGACATATTTATATTCTGTGTAACTTTTTTATAAAAGTAAAAAATGCATTAGGTGTTTATTTTAGAATTTGCAGATACGGTCCAAAATATATAGAAATTGTTTTTACGCTTACTGGCGGATAAATGCTAAATTCAGAAAAAGAAAACTATCATAAAAAATTGATAATTTTTAAAATTATTTTTCAGAAACTTTAAAAATAATAAATTTTTTTCTTAATCTTGCACCGTTTTATTAAAAAGAAAATTCTTTACAGCTTATTAAATAGATGAGCGGGCAATCTCTAGTTACTGAAAATTTCAAAATTATTTTTGAATTCGCCATGTTACTATAAAGTTTTGTAGCTTCAAGAAAAAAAGTCAGTTTTCTTTTGTTTTCAAGTCAATAGAAAATTTGTTTGGAAGCTATTTACTAATGGCAGTTTTAATAAAAGTAGATAAAGAAGAGAAACGATTAAATGTAACCACATAATGAAAATGATATTTTTAGTGCAAATCATTAACCCAAGGAAACATTTCTTCGACATTGCTCTCAACAATGTTGAGTGCATTTTCTGGTTAATAATTTATGATAAGCTTGAGTATTTTGTGAGAACATAATTAAGCAGCTATGCCATGACTGGAAAACGCTTTCTTTGTAAAGCACTTATCCAATTTGTTGCAATTATTATAATCATTGGCGGTTCCATTTACTTATTATGTCATAGTTGACATTGTATTAGATTTTTCGTGACAGCCATCTGTTACAGTGACAGATTTTTTATCTTCTTTTGGGTCTTTATCTTCATTTATTTAAATAAAAAAGCACAAAGAAGCTTTGGAAGTATAAAAAGCTGAAAAAGTCAACACATTTTTTCAAATATTCTCTTAAAATAAATGCGCAAAGATGTCATATCAAATATCAAAGATGTATCAATTTATGATTTATATTATGTGACCTGTTAAAATAGTCGTACAACTTTTCATCCTAGCGTTTGCTTAAAAGAGACAACTTTTATTGTCGTCAATCGCTCCAGCTTAGAAAATTCATTTACAAGTTTACAGTAAATATAAATTTTAAAATTCAAAATGGTATTTAGTTACTCTAAAAAGAATGGGTGTATTTTTTAGCAAAAGCTGTTAGTAGTTGGAAGGAATTAAAAAAATAATAGATTTTGCACCATAACAGAGTTGAAATCCTGGTCTAGGGGTAGCTCGTCTTCCCCGAGATCTGGGAGTCCCGGGTTCGAGTCTTGGTTCGGGCATGGTTGTTCTTTTCGTGAGATGTGTGAATGTGCCTCCCCATAAAAAGGGCGAATATGACGCATAAGTAGCTAACACGCACTCTTGGCCCTATATGGCACAAACTGAAAAGAGACTCTCTCTCGGTTTAAAATCGCTGACATCGTCAGCGGACTTGTCTGTGACAAGTGCCATACAAAACAACAGCACCATAACTGATAATAGATGTAATTACTTTTCTCTTTCATCCAATAACTTCCTGTCATTACTTTGTGCAGGAGACTATTATTAATATTTATACATGTTTATGTTCTAAATAAAAAGTAAGTGCGATAATTTCCAATTTACATCAGCCAAGCATAAATTCAAACTTCTTTGTAAATAAATTCTAACTGAATTCGAAAATTTTAATTCATGTTCCACTGACAAATATTATGAACGAAATCAATATAATTTTAATTGTATGAAAAGATTTTGATAAACATATTTGTTTACAATTTCTCTCTGTAAAACAAATTCTTAATACCTTTGATGTATCTTGCTTACCAGCAGAATCATAGAAATGTTATTGTAAACATTTCTTGTTTCGTTCGTCTTTCGTGATTTATCTTCTTGATCACTGCTCTAGCCCACGAAAACAAGATCATAAGTTTTCTCTCTTTTTTATTACAATTATTAATTCGCATTGTATCATTTTCCTTCAATATTTGGAGTGTTTATTGATCAGCAAATGCTCTGATGAATGTTTCACTTGAAGTAATTTATTACAAACGTAAGATGTATCAAAATTTGATCTTATTTATATTCTTCCACAAAAATTGATGACTTTACAATTTTTGGTTAAAGAATTTATGTATTTGATATTCCATCTGGGTAATTCAAACATAAATGAAATATGTATTGTTACGAACCTGTGGTTTTGCTTTCCCGCGCTAATACTGTCATCGTAAGGAAGACAGATTGACAGAAATATGTATTGAATAGTAAATGGGTGTGACATCAGTCCCAAGGCTTGGCGACCATTTGGTGACTTGGCGACAAATTTGGCGACAAAATGGAAAGTACCCGAAACATCGAGAATTTTCCCGATCCGTCCACTAGGAGCCGAGATCCAGCTAGAACGCTCCTGATTGGTCCAGAAAATGTTAGCCCCGCCTACCACCGGTATATATAAGGAAGAGGGCTCCAGTGAGTAAATCAATCGAGATTCCGTCTCCAGCCATGGAAGGAGACGGACGTTCTGATTGCTCTCGCAGCAGCCGTACCAGCGCCAGTAGCAATCATTCTGCAGCTAATTGTCTCGGAATTCTTTTAAATAATTGCGACAAATTACATGACCTAGAAATGAGGAATCGTTTTGCTAAGGCATCTAAGAATCTTATAGCTAATAAATATAATGATGATAAAAGTGTTTCATCGGAAGATTGGAATAAACTCCGAGAATTAAATGCAACCATTTCAACAAATTCAGAAATTATTGACAAGTACAAACCATGTCTCCTCCCCCACTGCGGACTTCACAGTACAAATGCCACTGATATTTGTAATCAACTGCAAAACAAGGAAATGCAGTTAAGCGAAAATGAGGACAAAATTAGAGCTCTTAGCGCCGCACTTACAGAGATGCAAGTAAATAACCAAGTAAATTCTACTGAATACTCTGACACCATTAAATCGATTAAGACACTGCAAGTTGAAAATGAAGAAATTACAGCACTACTCACAGTTCTTGGCTCATGTAAGGTCCCAAAGTGTCCCGTACACAGCACGCACTCCGCTTCCCCAATGGACTTTGATGTTATTCCAAATTCGAAAAGAAAAAACCCTGCTGATTCCCCCAAGACAGATGAAATAAAAACCCACAGCAAAAGAAGGAATAATGATGACCAGTTCCAACCTGTCTCTCCAAGAAAAGCAGCCGAGAATCCACTCCCTGATACAAGTAATTTTGTTATTAAAACCAGCAATAATTTTGACATACTATCTGAAAAGGAAAATTCAAATGTCAACAAGACCCCCTGCATCCACCTAAAACTCTCCGTGCATTATAACATGACCTTGCAAAAACTGCATAAAAACTTCCCTGAAGCCGTCAATAGATTCTCTAATAACGTCATCATAGTACAACCCTCTACGGAAGAGCAAAGATTGAAAATTATCCAATTCCTTGATGCTGAAGGTGAAGATTACTTCCTCTCTGAAAGCGATGAAACAAGACCACTAAAAGTAACTATCAAGGGTCTTCCCGGCAACTCAAACAAAGATGAAATCAAGCAAGCTCTTGAAGAAAAGAATTATGACGTACATAGAGTATCGCAGCTCAAAAACTTCAGAGAAAAATCCCTCTACCCCATCTTCCTGATTGATATAAAGAAAAACTCCAAGTCCAATAATATCTTTAATGAAAACAGCCTACTCCATCTTAGAATTAAAATAGAACCCTACAGAAAGCGAACAACAGCCACTATCTGCTATAATTGTTCTGGTTTCTTCCATTCTGCCAGGAATTGCTGTATGACCCCGAAATGCATTAAGTGTGGTGGTGCCCATCAAACTAGAGAATGCAATATCAAGGAGAAAATTCAATCCCCAAGATGCATAAATTGTAACGAGCACGGTCATCTGGCTGCGTGGAAAGGTTGTAGGAAGTATCCTAACCTGACTTTTAAACAGGGTCGACTCACCTATGCCGAAATTACAAAGAAAACTGAGCCGAAATTTCGCGAAAATCAACCAAGACCAACCCAAAGTCCAGACCCCACAACAGCAATACCAAGCAACCAGCTTTTACCCAACTTTGGAACCCTATAGCGACTTAAATTTGAAAGACCTGAAAGAATTAATCGAAGCTCTGAAAGAATTAAAATCCATATTTAAAGAATTCCCAGGTTTGCTTAAAGCAGCGAAATTAGCAAAAGAAGAGAAAGACCCCGAAAAGAAGAAGTTAATAATTCTCAATGCCCTCATCGAATAATCCTCCACTATCAACCCCGAGTAAACGTCTTCTGATTGGCTCAACAGATACAACAGTTTATCCCTCTCCCGAGACTCCAGACTTCACCAGGAACAAGTGCAACCCTCCACCTACTTCCCGTACGAAGGACCACTCTGATTGGCTCCCTCCTCACCTACCCTCTCATCCTCTCAGCTTCCACCAGTTCAGGCTCATTCACGCTTCTGCAGTCAGGCGCATCACATCTGCCGTTCTCTTCGAAGAGTATCACTGCATTATACTGACCGCTAGGTTTAAAGTCATTTTATCAAGAACGAGGATAAGCCCCCCCTGGGGCTAGGTGCCTCGCTAATCCAACTCATAAGTGAGTAAATCAATCAAGAGAATTGGGTAAGTCAAGTCGAAGCGGAGCAGCGGAGAAATAAGAAAGTGGACCTGAAGAAGAATCAAGTGGAGTCAAGCCGAAGTGCGGCAGTGGAGAGAAGCCGAAGCTGAACGATCTAGTGTTCAACGAAGACAAGTACCGCTGTGGAATATATCGAGAAGACCTAGAGGTATAGAGGTCTTGAACTGAGGAGTCCTGAACGGAGGGCTGTTGTGTGGCCTATTCTCACCAAGCCTGTGTCGTAGCCCGTTGTGCCGTCGTCGGGAACGGAGCTGTCCCGAACTAAGGAGTAGTCCCGTTGTGCGAAGTAGTGAGTCGACAGCAAAGGCAAGAAAAGATAGAGTAATAGTTTCAACCTGTTCTGGAGAGGCCCAGGTGGTGTAAAGTGAATCCCTTAAAGATTCCCTCTCTGGCTGAAACCTGTCTGGCCGCTCTGTGAGCTGTGGACATTGTCACTACGGAATTTCTGCCTGTGGACTACTATTTGTAGTGTGCTGTCTTGTGAGTTCGTCTCGGCTATAAATAGCTATCTCCTGTACATATTTGTGTTGTAAATATTTGTCGTCTTTGTGCTGTCCTGTCCCCGTCCTGTAAATAAACGTCTATGTTGTGTTCTTCAGCTCAAGGACTGATCATTGTGTCATCATCTAACACCATACACACCCACTATATATACGAGGTAAAAAGGTAAAACGAACCCGACGGATTTTAGGATAGAGGAAATCCGTAACAGTATTTTAGAATTTTCAACCCATTCAAATGTATAACAATTCTTAAAAACTCTATTCATTTAGTGATGCAGATTTTAAAATGAAACAGATTAAAAATCTTAATTACATATGATTGAGTTTTAATGATTATTTTAAAGCATAAAAATTTATTTTAAATATATTCTTAATTTTAGATATTGGAGAATTTTAAGTTTCCATTTTAAACTTTGAAATAAAGCAGGTTTGCTATCAAAAGGCAGATTGGACGCGTATATTCGCCTTTTTGTTTATAAATAACTTTTTTTCTTTAGAGCTGATCTAGTGAATTTGAATTGGTGTCAAATAAAAAGGAAATCACTTGAGCTAACATTTATTTCCCATATTTATTCTATGCCCTATTTTCATTTGACATTCCAGCAAAAGAATTATTGTTAAGTCACTCCGACATTTTTAATTATTAAACTCATTTCAAAACACTTCCGAATTTCAAAAATCATTTAGAATCGTTATAGTTCAAATATAAAGGACTTCCGAAGAAAAGATTTATATTTTTCATTTAGATTCCAAACGATGGATCAGTTTTTTATTATCAAACCAAGACATATCCATTTTCATGTTTCTTTCTTTTTTCCTTCTCAGACTTTTTATCGATATAATTGCAACGTGACTTAAACCTAAGATGCTTGTAAATCTTTATTTAAAAAATTAAGATTGAATAACCAAATAAATTAAACAATCAGTAACTCGGAGCAGCTTCATTAAGGAAAAAAGGAATTTGTGTTCGGTAAAAAGTTTTCTTCCTTGGGATAACTGCCTTTCTTACAATATATTAGTAAAGCACCCAAAACAAATCAGAATTATTATTTAATGCGTTGCGAAACACAAGATTTTTTTTTTAATTAAAAACATGATTCAATAAAATTAAAAATTTTGAGATGAAGTATGTTATTGATCAAAAGTTAATAGAAATGTATCTCACTATGCGTTTACATTTTTACTGAAATATACAGAATGTTAAGAACAGCTTGTAGAAATGTTTGGGATCGATCGATTACTCAAAGAGAAATCCCCGAATAGTTTAAAGCAACGAGAGGATTGTGAATCCCAAGGGTAGTTTATCACTAAAAACGGATTTCTTGAGTTGATTTCATTAGGACCATTTTTGAAATCGTCCTTCGCAAACTGTCCCCAAAGGAAATAGAATAGCCAAGAAATTAACAAATGTATAGCTCTTTTATGGGCCTTTGAGATGTAAAAATGCCTGAGTTACTGAAACCTGATGATTTCCAACAACGTCTTGCATTTGCACTTTGATATTTTCAGGGGAATAAAGCAGAATCCTTTTATCTCGCTTTTAAACTGCTATTCAAAGATAAAACCGATTGCCAAGGGAACTTAGTTCCATCGCACGAAACGTCCACGTATGGTTGCGTTGCTACCTCCACATACCCTCTAAAGCCCCCATCTTTTCGAACGTGGACAGCCCGTATCTCGGCAACTACCATATCCGCAAGACGCATCTTTCAAAATATTCACTATTTCACTGGCTGATAAGGTAATTGTTCGTGGGCGGAATAATCACTTTGATAGCTCAATGGAATTTTGAGCCCAAAATAGCATTCAACTCTGATTTTAGAGATCTAAATATTTTTGCATACTTAGCACTTAACTGTCTGTTGAAAAGCCTTTGTTTTCGAGCGAGAAGAAGAGGTTCAATTATCTATAAATGTTCATTATTTTTTTAAATACAATCTTACAATTATAGCGAAAATAATAAAACAGTGATATTAAATCCATTTTAATGTAGATAAAATTTTTTGTGCTTATATAACTTTGTATGCATGTTTGTATGTTCCATGTCTCTCCTTAAACAATTGATATAATTTCTAACAAATATTGTATAATTCCTTAAGACAACTCAAAGAATACTGTCAACTTCTTGAAGTATAAAAATTAAATAATGTGTAAAAATTATCAAAATTTTTGCACAATAATTAATTTATAATTAATTTTAGTTAATTAAAAACGCCTTTTAGTGAGTTTATTTTTACGATTATAGATTTTTATTATAATATTATCTTGTAACATATAAGATCAGTTCACTTTGTTTGAAAAATATTCGAACTTGTTTGAAAACTTCTCATCTAAATAAGGATTTTAAAAATTATACAGTCAGGGGTTTAAAAGCAATTTATCTACTAGGCAATTATCTCGAGTCGTTTATTTCTCTATAGATATCATTTAAAATTTGCAAGTTTTATTCATTTAAAATGTCATTCATTATCAATGTGGAGTGTTTTATTTCATCCCTCTACAGTATGTTGATTAACTTAAATATGAGACAAAATATTTTTCTCTTTTCTCCAAATTTTAACCATAGAATGGAAATATTTTATTGACATTTTTTCGAAGAATTTAATTTGCGTCTATATGCACAACATAAGATATTCGATAACAGAAAAGGTAAAAATCCATATCTGTATAATGTAGTGTTGACTTTAATAAAATTATATTTTAGATACAGTAGAACTGCAGTTAACTGGATCACTTTTCAACACATTTAGAAAAGTGAGAGAAATAAGGAAACATCAAAAATAATTTTCTCGATTAAATGCAACAAAACAATTGATTTTAACTAATATCCTCTGATAAGAATATTATAAACCAGTATCCAAATATATAATTTGTAGATAAAAAAAATTTTAAAGACATTAAATCACTCGGTGTAAAAAAATTTCGTTTTTTCGCCTATGAAATAACATTTTTACTATCCAGATTTTTAAATATCCAAATCATATCCAATCCCCATCAATATGGTTAAGTTGAACTATGCAGTGCTTAACAACAAATTATTAAAATAACTTTTTATATTTTTTCACAAAGTAGTAAAAGGTTTCTAATAAAAATTTAGAGATTTTTATTTGCTCATTTTAATTTAAGAACCAAGCTCAATCTTTTTCAGTGATTCTCATACTCATTTATACGGATACACAACTGGAATTTCAAAATAAAAAATAATTGAGTTTTGGTTTAAAATACATAAGATGTCTCCAAAGAATAGATACAATTAAATATTTAATTAATGTACTGGGTAAAAAGATAACAATTAATCATTTCATCTCAATACCTACCATCTTAACTCCTCTTTAATTTCGTTAAAATAAAAAAAATCTGTTTTTTAAATTGTTGTTTCTTTAATATCATCACATGTGCAAGCCTGTACGAAGAAAGTCATCTTAATGTAAGAATTTGAAATATAATTCTAAAAGAAGAAACCACAGCAGTCATGCACTTATAAAATTGATAGTTGAAAACTTAAGTTTTAATTGATAATTTTAAAAAAGCTTATTAAAACCCTAAGCTAATTTACGAATCTCAAGACGCAAGCAATAAGGGAAATTTATTCTTCAACTAGCAAAAACTTAGTTAAGTGTGTAATATTGCTTACATTTTCTACTTTTACTTTAGTTCAGAATATTAAATTAAGAAGGTTGATTGAATTTCTGTATAAAGACTAATATTATCCTATCTCTTAAGCAAACATATTGCGTGCCCGAAAGTTCAAAGCTTGCTTGTTTAAGTTATTTGAAGAAGATTTAACTTGACTAATATGGTCACAATAAAGGATTTTTTTAATACACATGCCTAGTTTTCTGTGATATTAATCAAATTAATTAAATCAAGCATTAGAATCAAATCGTTTTATATAATTCCTTTTGGGATAAGTTTAAATTCCACTAGATAAATTTTAATACTTCTATTTCTCTATTTTTTTCTGAATTAGCAATATACTTATATGGTATAAATGTGAAATGATTCTACTTTTGCATTTTTTCAATCAATTTTGTGTAACTTATTTACTTATTATTTAAATCATTCAATTGTCTCATTTTTAAACTAAGGGAAAGAATATTATATTTGAAGCCTTTGAAAGAAATAATAAATATTTACAAAATTATTTAATTTTAAAGTGGAAATTCTGCTTCTGTATCATTTACAGTTATTTCGAAAATTTTAAAGTTTTGATGTTAAAACGTTAACAAATAAGTATTGAAAGCTTTCAAACGATGTCTTTTGGTTTGTTTATTTTATATGCTATTTTCATTTGAGTGAGTATGATTGAAAAATCTTTGAAAACAAAAAAAAATCGGAAATGAGGTTTCTTTTGTCGATTTATAGAGTGATACGAATACAATAAGAGAACAGAAACTGACCGATACAAATCTTATTCTTATATATACAGCAAGAAGAAAAACTGACAAATGCCTTTTTTAACATTTGAATGCTGTCTTCTTTATAGTTTTAAGCCTTAAATGTACCTTAGCAAATCAGACAATTGCAACATCATACAATCTGCTTCAACATTTGTTATTCTTTTTCTACCAGTCCTACTAGAACAACTCCATCATGTTGACTTGTTACAAAAAGCACAGTTTTCACTGAGCTAGATGACGTGTTCTCGGCGATTATCTCATTCGTAGCGCCCTTTAAATTCACCCTCCATTTGGGAAATGCTATTATTATTTATTTATTATATTATTTATAATTATCATTTTAATCATATATTTCTGTTATTTTTAAAGACCTATTGATATTCAGGCTATGTTATTACTATTTTAGTCAGTATCTAGTAATGATACATTCATTGATGGTGTAATCCTTTCACAAATATTCATCCTAATAAAAACTTGTTTATTTTAATTACCTAAAATTTTAATTAATATAATGTTATTCATTTACAGTAAAAAATTATTCTTTTTGTACACCCTTTTGTACAATCCTGTTTCCGAAACCCAGAAGTTGTTTTTGAATTTTAGTGGATTTAAATGATTTTTTATTTTCAAGAATAAATTTTTAAGAATTTTATCAGATGAAATACAATTGTCGAAGCAATGATACGTTGTATTTAATCCTGTTAAAGGTTTTAGGTCTGCATTCACCGTTTTAGGTTTTTTCTGCAGGACTTTTATTCGAAATTCCTGTAGAAAAAAACTTAAAACGCTGCGAAGAGCAATAATAACTACAATTATGTGTAATAATTATAAGAATGAATGTGTTTGTGCAGGTGGAAATATCTTTTTAAATGCAATGATGTACAGCTAAAAAAATTTCAATAGTTTCATAATGCTTTTAATTGGCTCCAAAATTAAGCAAAATACTGCTTTTTATGGTTTTAACACCAGTTTGGTTTTGCATCTTAATAGATTTTTTATAAACTTACTTTCAAATTATATTGGGTTGTTCGGAAAGTCATTTCGTATTTTTTTGTCAAAATAAAAAGAAATTTTCGTTTAATGAATAAATTATTTATTAAATTATAAAATTGCCATTCTGGTCTAATACCTTTTGCCATATTTTTGGTAGTAACATGATTACACGCTCATAAAAGTTTTGGTCTTTGCTGTAAAAAAAAACTGATCGAGGTGGTTTTTGGCCTCCTCATTTGAAGGAAAAATTTTGCAAATCAGTTCTGGTACTGATGTACTGTTAACACATCTTCTCCACACATATTGGCTAATTTATTTCTGGCTTGAACAGCATTTTTACCTTTTATAGCAAAAAAGAAAAAAATGACGAAAATGCTGTTTATTGCTCTCCATATTTAAAAGGGCACCATCCAAAAACTACTGTAAAGAATCAGCTGCACTTTTTCACACTCAAGCCTTGCTATATCAGCTCTTAAAACATAAAATGATTTTGCGGTTTAAGTATGAAATTGGGTGCGAAAAATGCAATTAAATCCTTTGTCAGGAAAAAACGAAATTACTTTCCGAACAACCTAATAATTACTAACACTGTCTTTCACTGCTGTTAACAAACCCAAGAAGATTCCATTGTTTAATTAAATCTTCTAATTATTGTATATGTATTTATTGTACTATTAAATTATAAAATTTTTAATTCTTAAGATGTGCCTACGTTTTTATTTTGTTAACCTTCGCAAACAGTAAATATATTTTATCTTAAATACCACTTTTTGAAATAAAATTTGGCTTGTCTTTTAATATATTGAAAACCTTTTTCTTGGGAATATCAGTTGTAGTTATAGTTTTATTCATCACTTTCATCATAAAATAAGATCCCATTTCAGCTCAGCACAAATATCGAATACCTTGGACAAGATGAAGAACTAAAGGCGGTAAGCAAACAATATATCTATCTAATACTATAAGACGAGGAATGGTTGCCAAGTCGAAAATCGCCCCAGAATTAATAAACTCCGGTAAACTTGGGGGTCTGGGGTTTTTGGCCACGAGGAATCAATTGGCGCTGGTTTTTAAGCGCTACGGTCGAGCAGTTCGGAGTTACAGATAGGATATTTTCAAACTTTATTAGTTCGCCATAATGGCTATAGATGGCAGCACTTAAATTTTCTTTGTCTATTGCCTAATAGGTTTCAAGCGGTAACGTTCCGGTTATCTTTTCACCAATGGTTTCACAAATTTTCTTATGGCATGTATTGTTTTGATAAATCACAATTGAAAATTTAAATCTTCGAGTTAGCTTCGATACCTGTTTTCTCCGAGCGGAGCTCGGTCACCCGCTGGTAGACATAAATGCACTTTCATATCTAAATTAAATGTCATGATATACATTATTTGCAATAAGTTTTTTTTTCGAATAGTCGAGCAGCATTTTCATGCAGCGAAAGCTCTGAGGAGAAAACACTAATGAAAATAAGATTAATAACTATCACTGCTGATTAGTTAAAATTTGTCTGCAGATAATAAAAAGAGAATAACTTTGTGAGAGTACAAATAAGTTGCAAAAAAAGATAAATATATGTGCAAGTAATATCCTCAACAGTTTTAAATTTTAAAACAAAAATCTGTGAAATCTCTACATTTCATTTAAAACCGAGCATTTTGACAGAAAAGCAGAAAAGAGTATATTTTGAAATAATAACATTATAAAATCTCTCTGCTCTTTCTATCAATCGTGGCTTCGCGTATCTTTGACTTCTTTCATAAATATAGCTATCGCACATAAAGAGAATTCTAAAACAACAAAAAAAGATCGTATTTGTCAAAGGTTAGAACACTTATTCAAAAGTAAAGAGGGTCTTCACCATTCATTCAGTAAATGGAAAATGCTTACTTGTATTGCTTTTGTAAAATTTATAGAATTAAAATTCGACTTATATATCACCTATCTTCGAAATAAATGCCGAAAGGGTCCGCGACATTGCTGTTGACAAAAATATATTTCATAGTTATTTTTGCTAATTTTTAACTTCTTTATGAAGTTTTGCTGCTGAACAAACTCGTCAAACTAATTTAGTGGCGTCTTTCATTTCTTTCATATGATATTTCTGGTCATGTTTTGTCAACGCATTATCAAACTATGCCAATGGACGCTATTTTTATCCAATGACATCTGCCAATCATCAAACAAGATTTTTTATCAATTTATTCCATGAACATTTTGCTCGTAATTTGTGATGCATGTATACTAATTGGTTCAAAACCTCTTTCTGTCAGAATTAATAGAAAAAAAATCATTTATATAGCCATTACCATTAAAATTCTGTCTTCATGACTCCTATTAGATTAAAATGTCCTTTTAAGAAGCTTGCTTTTTTTAATTTTATTAACTTACAGAGTAAATATTTTGAAATTTCTTATTAAGAGATAAATATCAAATTGATTTATTTCTCTTTCTAAACACTGCAAAAACTAAATTATGCAGAAGCTTTAATTTTATCTCAACTGCTGTTTCAACAACAAAAAACAGTTTTATTAAATTAAAACAATATTTTGCTTTAATTTAATTAACAAACGCAGTTAGTTTCAACTTTTTTTAACTATCGAAAATGATGGTTTTTTCCAAATTTATACCTGTAAAGAAAAATCCATTTACCAGTTATTGTTGTTACTATTGACTTTGAATGGGTTTTTTCAGTTAAATGATTTTGTTTCAGTTTTCAAGCAAACTTAATTCCTTTACACTGGAAATCAAACTGATCTTTATTCTGATATTTCGAATTGCGTTTACTAAGATTTTAGCTTTTAACACATATAATTAAAATCATAATTTGTAATCAAGTAACGGGATTGTCTGAAATCAAATATGAAGTCTGTAATAATTTACATAATTAATCAGGAAGTAGCGGGAGCGGGTTTACACAAAATTTTCTCGTGTCTTCTCCAAGTAAGATCTTTCAAGATGCACATGGAGTGAGCCTCCACCAAGCTATATTGACAATTAAGGTCTTATGTCCCTTCCCTTGCATAAAATTAGGAATATATAAAAAGAGAATATGATTGCAAATACCTCGCATGTCATTAATAATAATCACGAAATATAGATCTTTGGAGAAAATATAACATATTTATTGAATTTATCGTGCAAATATGTATATATCAGTTTCTACGATTTAATGGAAACTGAAATTTCAAAAGGAAATGCAGTTGCAGTTCATTGGTTTAAGTCATTCCGTTTATGAGTTATTATGTTTGCATGCATGCGAAAGTACAGGCAGATAAACGGTTAATCTTTTTCACAGTTTTAGCTCAAAATTTAATAAGAATTTATTTTAGATGTTAAATCTCTGTATCTAATTTTATCATCCTAGCTCTTAGTATTTTGAAGTTATCGAGTTCACTTGTAATCGAACAGCCAGACAAATAGATTTAATGTGAATGGGTTTCGTTCAAAATTTGATTTTGAATTCATTTACCATATTTCATTCTTCTATCTCAAAGGGGTTTTATCATGTGTACAGTCAAACAGACATAAGGCCAGAGGTTCGAATCCTAGAAATTAGACAAAACCTCGAGTTCAAAGTTTCTGAAGATTACAATATTTACTTTATATTTCGCATACAAGAAAGTTAAAATTAACTTTTTGTTTTAAAAAAAAAATGCAAACGCTTTATTTCTGACAAAAAAAAATGAAAAATTTTTAAACAGCAATTGAAATCCAGATTAAAGTTGACATCTTTTGATTGGATTATAAGGAATTTCAGTTGGTTTCCCTATAATCCAGTAAGCTTTAATGTTGTATATGGAATTAATTTCATGCAATGCAAGTTGTATCATCCGTTTATTTAATATATCCCGATATGCCCTGGTTATTTCCCAATCATGAAGCAAAGAATGGCACAAAGAAAGTAACGAAATTATAAACTGCAACTTCATATTACATTACCCAATAAGTAATTAATATGTTCCTATGCTGTTAATCCAGTTGATATGTTTACCGTTGTAATGCTTAAATATAATGCAAGGCAGAAATATTTTATGAATTTCTGCACTCCTGCAATTCTTCTATTTCGTAATATGTAGACTACTGCTTGTAAATAATTCGGAGACTACATGCATAAATAATTAAATTGTAATGAAATAGAGCTGCCTTCATCTCCTTATCTTATTTTCTGTAGAAGATAGCACCATACTTTTGTTCGAAGCATCAATTGAATTAAATATGCTGCTGAAATGTCACCGTAATCCATGTAATCTTCTGTTCGCTCATTTTGTTAGAAAGTGTGTTCTATTCATAACCTCCGAATCATTCTTTCTAGTTGTTGTCCTGTCAAAGAGATGAAGAGCTGCAAAAAGGGTCGGTGACATGAAAACATTGGCGTTTTATTTCCGGAAACTGAATGGCACGGAATACCTGGAAATCATTTATCCCATAAAGACAGATTTCCAGCTACTCTACTGAAACGCATTTAGGGTCACAGAAATGGTTTATAGGGAATGTTACTTTTAAATGGAGGAAGTTTTGTAATATGTTAAAGACGGTCTATTACATGAATTGACACAGCTATCATAAGAGAGAGATGTATAGAATCAAGATGTCAAGTTTTTGAAATTGTTTGAGATTAATAGATAGAGAAATAACGAAATATTTTTTAAAACTCAAAAATATATTAAATGTTTAAGCCCAAATTATGGTTTCAAAATTTTAAACCTATTTGTGAAACAATTTTTAAAAGTTCAAAACTGAATTTTCTTTGCTTTCTAATAAATTCAAGGAGAATAAATAGGAAATCTGTGCATTTTAAATAAGTTTCTTTAATTTTATTAAGGAAATAATAAATATATTCCTTCTTATTCTAAATATCCAACATCTAAATCAACGTACGGCATTTATTCCTTCTTCTTTTACTTCCTCATATATGTTACAAAAACACGAATCTCACTTTTTGCTCCTTTTTAAACCAATATTTGATTTCTTGAATGTCTTTTTTATTGTTCTTTTGGCTAGACTTATTCCTTTTATGAGGACTGTTTCTTTCTGAGCAATTCCTCTAATTTAAGATAAGTCCCTTTGATTTAAAATAGCACAAATTTGAAAATTTTTTATAAAAAAATCTCGTCAACTTTTGTATACCAATGAAAAAAATAACTGAGGTTTGTCTTTAAAAAATTTTTATATAGTTTTTACAATAAGTTTTCAAGTGAATTTCCTCCCCGATGATGTTAATTTACTCAAGTGTAATGAAACACGCTTTCTTTTCGATGACATAAGATTATTTTTAGTGATTTGTAAGATTATTTTATTATTTTTTAAATTTTGATTTAACCAATTCCAGTCAGAGGATATCGTAATATATCTTTCTACATGTTTTAAAACATTAAAATTATTTATCCTTTTATCAAAAAATTTAATTAATGATAGTTAAAGGAAACAAACATTTATCTCATTCTGTAAATATGCAATGCTTTCAAACTACGTTTACATCGTTACGCCATGAATTACCTATTTTACAGCCCAAATATTTTTTTAATATTAATCCAATCTAGACGATGGTCCAAAATCAGCATGCATCTCTTATAAGCGTGCATGTCGTTAAATATTATAAAAAATGTTAGGAATTGGTTTTGTTTCGAAAACTAATTTTAATAAACTTATTCATAGGTTTTAGAATCACAATTTTATTAGTGAACTAAAAAGCATATTTTTATTCATTTATTTTCTACTTGTTTTTACTTAGTTTATCAATCTTGCAATCCATCTTTTCTCAGTTTCAATAACAAATGGAACCTCTTACAGAAATAAAATCTTAATTTTACAATTTTCACGTATTTTCAGTTCAATATAGTAAATCAAATAAATAATTCCATAAAGGAAAAACAATCAGAAAGGTGATGTAGATAAAATGAAATTTTATAATCATACCTAACCTACTCGGGAAAAACATCATTTAAAAAAAAACATACAGGGTTCTCACATGCAAAATCAATATGCATCAAACTAAAGTTGACAACGCATCGGGATAACCTAACATTTACAATCTAAATTATACAAAAGTTATTAGAATATAAGTTTGCAATAAACATTGAATGTCTTGTTATCAACAATTAAACTCAAGATTCATTTTCTTTCAAATGTTAACACTCTCTTGGGAGTACTTTTTAAAACTATTTAACTCGGTGAAAAAGTACATTTCATAAATAATCAGATCAAATTGGGTGATAAATAATAATAAATGTTTTCTTATTTTAAAGGTTTCATTAGAATGCTATCTATAACAATAAGTAATTTTTAATGTAAGCTCAATTTAATTCTCAAACACATTCTAACAGATAAGGAATAGCAAATAGTAATAAGAAATAAAAATATTTTAACAATTGATTTTCCAAACCTTTTATGAAATATCCCAGTAAATTATTGAAATGTGGTGACCATTCCTAGATATTTTGAGCTGAATTTGGTTCCTTCACATTCCAAATCCCGGAGTGTTTTGAATTACTTTCTTTACTAAATAATAAATTAATGAAAATATTATTAAAATTATTGATTGAATGCTAAGTATTATGAACAGAAAGTCTTTGAAGACGATTCTAGATTCTTATATAAAATTGTATAAGTCTTTGCTGATTACCGGAAGTATTTTCCAAATTTAAACCATTGGGTCGGAAAGTATGTAAATTTCATAAATAATCATATCAAATTGGGAAATAAAAAGTAATGATCCATGTTTTCTTATTTTAAGGGTTTCATTAGAATGCTATCTATAGCAATAAGTATTTTTAATGTATGCTCATTTTAACTTATAATCGGAAATATTACAAAACCTAAGTGCAATTACGCTAAATCACCCTTTAGAACTCATAAATGCTAAAATGATCTTGGAAATTTTTGTCTCATTTGTATGTAAACAGAAAGAATTTTAATTATAAATACAGAAAGAACTCTAATAATTATCTAATTATGCAATAAATTCAGGAAGATTTTGCACCTCTCCAGCATCTATTGCAATATATGTGATCAGGTTCTCAAAATTTGTTAATTAAATGCCATCTAATCGTGTATTGATGTTCTCTCTCCAAAAAATCAAGTCATAATAGGTCAAGCCATTATGTAGGCTGATACAACGAACCCTGTAGTTTATCTTTTATGTCTAATTAGGACGTTTATTTAGATATGAATGTTACGGGAAAAAATTGAATTTTATGTCTTTTGTAGACAAAAGAAACATTGAGTTAGAACTCTAATGGTGTCACCTGTATGATAATGTGACGAAAGGTAAAAAGTATGAGCCAGTTTAAAAGTAAATATAATTTGAATTTAAGCTTTCTTGGATAAGTTTGACGGCTTAAATCCAAATTAAAAGATTGTAAGAAAGAGTATTCAATTGTGCAGAGCTTATAACTAGATTTTTGGACATTCTCCTTTCTTTCGGATGCCTGTTAAAATATTTTCTTCGGCCAAGTGTGTGCCCGAAGTAGACGCACCCTTCTAGTTTCGTGTTTTATAACCGTAGACCCCGTCTTTTATCACATTGCCACTAATTTTTTTAACAATAAAATAAAGAAGAACAAAGATCTGTTTAAACATTTATAGGCACATTAGCGTAACTCAATAGCGTCTTTCAAGAAAATCCATTACAAACTGAGTGCGTTCTGAAACTCATTTTCGCCCTCTTTTTCTGAACGCTAAGCTATCAATCTAAAAAAAAAATCATTTTTGAGCGTTTCTCTGTTTCGGAAACATGCTGTAGCGTAGTTTGTTTTCAGATATACTTAATCACAGCTCCTTAAAAGTTTGCTTCTTGCGATTAAGGAAATCTAAAAGAAGAAAATGACTAATAAAAAAATGCCTATGTTAATAAAGAGGTAAGCAAGAAATTTATTTAAGACAGTTATTTATCAAAATTCTAAAGAAATAATTTCAAATGATTTTAACTGTTTTTACTGGTAATTGTTAAGGAATATGAAGCGAAGTACAATAAAACCTTCTCTCGATAGCGTTGTTCTGTTTAATAAATCCTTTTTTTTTTCAGATAATGCAGAATTGTTTTACTTGCCAGTTTTATACCACTTGTAGATTGTATTTTTGTATTTCGTATAATAACTAATGCATTCGTAAAATAATTCTTTTAAAAATTCCCAACATCCTATTGTGATGAAAGATTATTTTAAAGATTTCATTCCAAGCTGTTTCAAATTCTTCACCACTTAGTTATTCTCAGAGATTTTTTTAAGCCCATCCATTTTTTAAGAATATTTTATTAAGTAAAAAGGATGAAAAAAGAAAATCTGTTATTGATTTTCTCTCACAAATGAAAACATGTTCTGGTTTCAGATTATGATTAAAAAATTAAGAAACTGAATTTTAAAAATTTCTGGGGGAAAATTTGTCATTGGTGAATTATATTTTCTGTTTTACAAAGATGCACCAAGGCAGTTGTCAAAAATCCGGTATAACAGCAAATATTTTATTTCTTTGTATCAAACTTCTGATCATATATTATTCCTTATAAGTAATACATTATTATTTTATTGCATTAAAAGAAAATTTTTGGCTTATCTATGTTAGTTTTTTGAAGTAGAACAGAGCTATGATCGAAGCATTAGTAAAAAACAAAAAGAAAAAAGAAGCTATTTTGAACATTTTTTCTTGTTAACATAATTTATTTCTACTGAAATTACCCGTTTAATAGATGATCATTTCTAAGAAAAGCATTTTTTTTGAAAGCAAGTTTAATGATTTAAAATTGTAAACCTGATATAGACACCATTAAGAATGGCCTACTTTAGTTTAATATGATAGATTAGCAACGCATTTTGGGTATTTTGGGATAGGCCCCATGTTTTTGAAGAAATGCAGGGATGGCACCACAACTTGCATAGCACTCTGCAAATTTTCAGGCCCCATTATTAAGAATTTTCACCTTATGTATTTATGTTTTTCAAGTGTGAGTTCATGGGGATTTTGTTGGAATCGATACAGCAGCTTTTCGATCACGAGTTCAAAACTCTACCACATGACCACTATCTTATCCTTATTGTTTTTTATTAGAATATTTCTTTAAATGCTTTAAAGCACTGTAGTAGATTAATAAAAGATACTTTCTTTTCTCTTGATTATTTGTATATGTAATTGGTTCTATTAAAAATATATATTTTGGTAAATCATGCTTTAATATATTTTCAGTTTTCAGTCATAACATTTTAATTTAAAAGAAGTTGATATTTCCCTTTACTCAAAGAAAAGTCAAATGAATTTTTACAATCATTGATCCCATTTTTTTGCACATTAATCATATTAATTAGATATGACTTATAATACATTTTATGCATTTTTCTAAACGCATAAAAATCCCAGCGTGTTACTAAATCGTTTTTATGTATGACCCCATAAAAACTAGTAGAAGAAAAAGAGGCGGTTGCTCAAATATTAATATTTGCCTCGACATATTATGTACTGCTATAAAAAGGAACGTTGAAACATTACATAATCTTGTCATCTCAGTCTTCAATTTTTATTAGTCTGTTAATATTGAATCAACCTGGAATTTTCAGCATGTCTATAATTCCAGTTCAGTATGATAATACGAATCTGAAATATGAGTCCTCATCAAAAGTGATCGAATGTTCTAAAGAGAAATTTAACAGTTACACTTCTCAAACAAATAGAGTATGAAACTATTATCTTAATCTAATTTATTTAAAAGTTGTCTTATTTCCTTTTCTCCCACAATTGACTTCAATATCCTAATGTATGTCTTTCCCTCTCAATAGGTTTGGAATACAAAGAATGTTCCACACTGAGAATTTCAGCCGGTTTCCCAATCTTCAACTTAAGTTAAAAGCATTAGTTTTTTGCTAATGTTTGATCCCTGAAAAAAGCTATGCTTTGTTATTCATCCTCTTTTTGGTGAGTAAAAATACAGTAAAGTATCAAATGTAATTTTAAACAAGGGATAGAGAAAAACATTATTTTCATGATAAACTTATATCAAAATTTTACATTGTAGAGTCAAAACATTTCTCTCCGTTTACTGCAGATGTAGGCAGATTTTATAAACATTTTTTAATGAAATTGTGAAGGGTGAATATGAAAAGTAAACACAGTAAACACATAATACTACTGTAAGTACATGGATAAGGAAGGCATGAAGAAGAATGGCATTCCTTCATGGGACTTTATTATCATGTAACAAAGTAACAGCATATAGCATTTTAGAATATTATCTTCTGATGTGCTATCAAATCAATGCAAGTTTCTCAACTTATAAAATTAAAAAAAAAATTCATTCACTATGAGTATCACGTGATTATGAATTAAGAACGCGGAGATTTGGCGCTAAGCTCTCTGCTTCCTGCTGGTGAATCCCAAACTAGAAACCCAATTGCTCCAAAGAACCGTTGTTTAAGTAGATTTGGAGCATGACTAATCAATTGGGGTCGAATAATTACTTCGCATGTCGTGTAAGTGAGGATAGGACAATTAGCTCATATTTCCTCTTCAGATATCGTCCTCGTTTTCTGAACACAGTTAAAAAATACAAACTACCATGACAGCCTTCATAATTCTTTAAAAAGGGACGGAAATATGACTAAAATAAACATGTATTGATTACATCATCAATCTTAGCAAAGAATTTTAAAAACAACATTAATGTCTAAAACTGAACATTAATTCTAGCATGGCGTTTAATCTATATAAATAAAAATGAATGTTTGTCTGTCTTATGCTTTCCTAAACCATTCATTGGATTGCGATGAAACTTGATCAGCTTATTGTTTACATCTACGGGATGGCTACAGGCATAGTACAATGATCTAAAATGAAAAATAAAAATTCGGATCTTTACCAATGATAAATCTGCAAATAAGGAGGCACAATATATTCAGTCGAATTGCTCAATCCAAGTGAAAGGTGAATATTGTATAGCTATTGAACACAGTTGTCATGCAAGACACTCTCAGAGGTAAACATTTTATTACAGATGATGCGAGAAACTTTTGGGTGACCAATCCTGGGGGCTTTAAATTTTAATCAAATGTTAGCATTTTCCGCAGTAACTTCCAGAAATGATATAGAACTAATAATTTTGCACTATCTTAATTTTCAAAAAATTATCTTTTCAACTATAATAACTATTTTATGGTATAAATATATTTTCTATGTTTAATGGATTTTGAAAGAAAATATTTTAATCCCATTTTCTGAAATTACACCTGAGAATACCGAACGAATATTAAACGAATCAAGAGATACAATAAATAGTTTCTTTCATTTCTATTCTGAAAGAACACCAGCTTTACAATTCTAAAAGAATACACAAATCTAATATATAAAAAAAAGATATTTGTGTGTATTTTAGGTACTGTCGTACAGTGCATCCTATTTCGATAAAACATTGCTAAATTATTGATTGGCAATCAATAATTATTAATATTTTTTCGGCACCGGGTATCAGCTAGTATGTTTATAAATTAGAAAAAGTGTTTACCAGGTAGAAAAAGGCTTTAATTTTTGTTTTTTAAAGCTGCGTGTAATTGTTAATAAAAACTCCTTGCTAAAAATTACGTAAGTTAATATCCGCGGCAAGATTTCCGTTCAAACCGAGAATGGATATGATACGAGAGCGTAATTTATAAACATTTCAAAAACTGCACTGGTTTTCGAATATATCACGTGGATTTAAATAAATTCCTTAGACACGTTATTTATAAGCAAAAGTACTAATAAACGATAAACAATACGCGTAGTTGATTCCGACTGATTTTGTAACATTGTCCAAGATATTATTTACAGTTTTGATGGAGTTATTCTAAAAAACTTAAATTATTAATTCTGATAGGCAGACTGGAGCCCATGAGGCTATACAAAATTTTAAGTTGGAAAAATATAAAAATTAAAAATCCTGTAAAAGATGCTTAAAAATACTCATGATCATATAGATATTAAAACCTATTACAACAAGGTTATGAGCTACTCACAGTTTAAATTTTAAGTTTTTGCAAAATCTAAAGAAAACCTCTTTTATTCAAACTTTCTATATCGCTACAAGAATTCCAAATACTTTATTAGGATTTATAACAGCAAGCATGCGCAATTATGTATGGGGCAATATAGTCGGATCTGATCACGAGTCATTAAATTACACCATTTTATCTGGTCATGAGTCATTAAATTTTATATTGTGTTATCAATGGAATTAACCAAACTAATTTTACTGAAAATGTATCAAATTGTAAGCATCATCTTTGGACAAAAAATTAAAGAAGCATTTGTCAAAGAAAAAATATTTTTAGAAATTCATCCAATATATTTTGATTTAGCGTAAGATAGAAATAAACTCAGCTCATTTAAATCGAAGTGGAAATTAAGCTACCTTAAATTGATCGTGATAAGATTCAGAAAGACTTCGAAAACTACCCCCAAGGATACGGTTTCAAGAGAAAATCTCAAATGTATAATCTGATTCAAATGAAGTATAAAATATTTAGCTTTTTTTCATGGATTTTGCTAATAGATAAAGTAGCTGAAATTCATAGAACATTAAAAATAATCTTATATTATTTTTAATGCTCTTATGGTAATGAAATCCATTTATGAGATGTCAAAAACGCTAATAAAAATAACTGTGCTTGTCATTTAATATCATGTTGCGTGTTATCTTACCCAAAATCAAATTACAGCGGAACATTTCAATGCCGACACCTGATCAGGAACTGATTCTGCTTGCTAATTGATTTTCTGCTGATCGGTTAGTTAAATTATAAATTGTATAAAACCGGCAATTGATATAAAATTACAAGATTTCCATTTAACTTCATTATTAAAAATAAAAATATCGAATAATTTTTAATTATTCCAACATTTTTTTAACTATCCATCAATAGAGCAACAGCGAGCATCTCGATGTACAGTTTTAAAAAAACTGCCCATGCTTAGATTTGTGAATATGAATCTTCAATTAAGTAAAAAGTAATATCATTAATCACTCAGTTTGAAAATTTTGATTGATATTGGTGAAAAAGCAATTTAGGCATAATAATAAATGAATTTTAATATAAAAATGCGAATAAAACATGAAATAAGCGATGAAAAAGTAAAATAAAATCCAGGAACAAATTATGCGTGAAGCGGTGCTTAATAGTTTTTTACTTTTATCATTTAAAACCACAGTATTTTGAACCAACAGTTGACTTATTTATTTTTAGCTACACTTTCGTCTTTCCGTAAAGTTAATTACCATAATTCTATTTTTCTCCGTATTCAAAATTATATACTGTATGGTGATAAAATATTTTTACATATTGCAGAAAAAAGATTTAAATGTTTCATCCTAAGTTGCACTCATATGAATTTTGAATATTTCTTGATAGTCAAGAAAATATTTCACTGCAGTGAAAATATATTGTCATAAATGTTTAAAACTTTTTCGAATTATCCGATGTAGATTTAAGATTGATTGTCATTGAACATAGTTAATCCAATTTATTCTAACTTTTCTTCTAGAATTTCTATCTTCAAAAGAATGTCAAAATTTTATAATCATACTGAAAATAAATTTAAAAAAAACTGGCAAAAGGATCTTTAAAAAATTCAATTAGTTTCCATCCAGTTTAAAAAATTTTTTAAAAATTGTTTGTCAAAAAATTTTAATTTTCCAGCATTCAGTATATAATACTTATTTCTAAACTCTAACAGCAGATGTTAATGATCTTTAATTGCGACTTTCAGAAAATCCAATGAAATCTAAAATTTACTCGATTTTATTTAATGAAAATTTTATTTTATAGAGCAGAATGACTCAAAACAATGTTGCTCACTCATTACTTACCAAATTACCCTTTTACCTTATTTTGGTTTATATAATTATTTAAATCAATGTTCAGTACGAATGTAAATATAACTTTCTTCATCTTAATCTATATTATTCATATACATATAAATTATTACCAATTATGGCACGCCCATCTCGTAAATTGTCGCCTGTGGCGGCAGTTACTCTAACCATACGTTAGTTATGATTCTGAGTTTAATATCGAAATGAATGGGAACTTTTCTCCGAATTTAGTTTGATAAATCTTAACCAAGACATAACTCGTTTATTCTTGAAGCTAGAAGTAACTTAGGTTACACTTGCAATAAGAGGAGATAAAATCTGCCGGGTCAAAAAGGTTACGATGAAACAGATTAATTCATCTCATTAAACTTTATCAATAACTAATTTTAATATGAGCTTTTATATATTATTGATCGCAATTGCCTTTATATATTTGATTACATTTTAAAAGTTTCATTTCCAAACCAAATTAGTAAAAATACCAAATCAATACAAAAAGAATCAAAAAAGAAATTAAGAATCCGGACTGAAGATTTTCTCAAGGGACAAGAGGTGTGACCCTTGAAAAAGTCTTCACCCCAGATTCTTAATTTCTTCTTTATTTTATTTTATTTTTATTCTATTTACTTGTATTGATTTGGTATTTTTACTAATTTGGTTAAGTTCATCTGTGCTTTAGCAGTAGTAGCATTAGCTCTCTCTAAATACAATTGAATCTATTTTAGTTTGATTTTCAATTTTTATTATTTTTTAAAATTTGTTTCAGAAATAAAATTTATTTGAAATTTCATGATGTTTATATTTTTAATTATTTCTTTCATTTCCATATATAGTCCAATAATAGAGATTTAAAATATTGTATTCTAAACAATTCATTTACGTCGTACTGATTTTCAGCCAGAAAATATTTAGATTTTTTTATTCTTATTAATGTACTGTAAAATTTTGAATATTTGAGTACCTCTACCTCATAAGATACATCTTGACTGAAATTAAGAGGTCTTTTTTTATAATATATCAAAGTATCTTATGCTTCCTAAAACGCCTTCTGAAGAGTTCTTGGCTTATATTCTGTATTCAACTAACGTTTATGATTATGACTTGCTGCACTTAAGCGAAACTCTCTGTGGCAAGCATTTCAAATCCTTTACCAATGATTCCATTCCGCATTTTCTCTTCTTTGGATTATCTAGCCACAAGTGCGACTGTCACCACTTTGAGAAGAAAGATAAAATTAGCGGAACTAGTGCTTCCTTTTCTTAGTGTTGTTACTCGAGTGAGCTCTATGCGACCGCAGCAAGTATTATGACTCTTCCTGTCGACACGAAAGACTTTTTGGAATCATTAAGACACCCGTCGCAGGAGGGCGTCACCCATAGATAATGCTGAATGAGCTTGTTAGGGCCATCCGAGAGATTGTTATGTTAGCCTTCATTAGATGAAATAGCTGGATTCCCAAGTTATACGCGCTGTTTACCTAAAACTTTAATTTTAGATCAGACTCTCATTCATTTTGCTTTTATTTTTATAAAGAGAAACGGTTATTTTTAAATTGTAAGTATATTTTTGAGAAAGCAGGTGATTAAGTTTGCTTTTGTTATTTAAAGTTTTGTTGCTCTTAAATAATCTCAGACTCGCAAGTTATGTTTTCGCATGTTTAGTTAAATGATTTAGATACATATTCTCTATAAAAATTTTAAAATAAAGTGACAAATTTTCAGAAAATTGAGTTGCATTTTGATAATTTTTCAGAAACATATAGGAAACTGAATTTATTTTTATCGTCGATTTAAATTGTGTATTAACTATGAAGTAACGATTTCTGCAAGGAATTCATAGATTTTTCAAATTTAACCCAATTTCCTTTCTTAATCTGCTTCTGGACTGCCTGATTTAGTGAGCTCACGTCCCCTGTTTTGTGTTGTTGTTTTCTGGTGCAAGAACCATATTTGGCTATACTGCCATGTTTTATACTACACATGCTTTTAATATTGGGTCCAACTGATTGTAAATAAGTTAGAATTTAAAATTTTGTGAAATAATATCAAATTACCAAATAATTACCGGGAGATATATTTATGCCTTGCTTTCCCATACACAGAATTTTATTTCTCAAAATTTATATATTTTAAATGTTCTGAAATATGCAGGCAGATTTTTTTCCTTACATTTGAGCAAAATCTCATGTTTTATATTTGATTGAAGTTTTCAATTACCGAGATTTTGTAGTAACCTTATAAATATAGCTTCGTACATAGTTTGATATCTAATTGTAGATTGCCCAACTCGGTCTTTGACGTCATATTCTTTCTTACTTCTTATATGATAAGTAATGGATAACAAAATTTCAATTCATATATGCATCAAATTAGCAAGAACAGTCAAGTTTCTTTATGAAAAATCTTATTATTATTTTATTAGTACCAAGTGGAATTTTTTAAAATCTTAAATCACTTAATTTGGCCAGGCATAAATTAAGTGCAACATCAGCACTTGTAGTTTTATTTTTCAAATATCTATTATCTCAATACTATGATTAACCATGATATGCTAAGAAATCTCTAATTAATGTATTAAAATGTAAAGTGGAAAAACAATTGGAGTATCAAACATGGAAGGAAATGAGATTAATTTGAAAAAAAAAATGATAACTATTTATTGGGTAAGTAAAGCAGAAAAAGTGAAGAGCATTCTTTCTTCAAATATTTCATATATTGCATTTTCCTCTCGATTAACACTCAAAGAGCATATAGGCAAACCAACTGACAGATACACAAGCATAATTCAAAGAAATATTAATTCCGAATGAAGGAGATTTAAAGTGGGAAGATTCATTAAAAGATGTAATGCAATTCTTTAATTACAACAATATTCTCTCTTCGTATATCAGAAAGCAAGTAAGCATTTTTTTAAAATTCTGAAATAAAAAGCGTGCTGAACACTAGTTCTCCACAGGCAGAAACATATTTTAATAAAGGAATGAATTTTCTATTGAGTCGTTTGCTCTATCGAGTTGTTGATTAATCGCTTTGTTCAGCACTATTCTCGGATGAGGGTAAATAGAAAAACAGTTTTGAGACTATTGCACATCCTGCAGTCCTTAAATATATAGATGGTAGGTGAAAGTGTTTCTTACATTACAAGAGTAAACATTATAGTTTAATAAAAAAAGGTGCATATATCGAAGCATTTATATTTATTATTAACCATGCTGTTTGAAAGTTTAACAAAACGAGTAAAATAATTTTTTTGAAATATGAGATATATCTTATTATCACTTTATTTTTTAGAAAATAACGTCTGGTATGATTCCAAAGGCAAAATATTTAAAATGGAAATTGTTGAAAACATCTACTATTTCGCTCACTTAGCTGATATTTCTCAATATTTCACCAAAACACTTTATCGAATCAAAAAATAGGATATACTCATTTGCATTATTTTTCAAAAATTTCAAATTTATACATAAACTTTCTGATTTGTTTTGAAACACTATTCAAATATTGAATACAAGCCGGCATTAAAACACCTCTAATTTTTGTCTTCTTATGGCACTTTTCCGAGGTGGCCTGATTTTAAAATCTCGGCTTTGGAGCCGGACATTACCATCCGATCCGATCCAATTCCACGAATAATCTTTTAAGCGGGTTTAATGCACGTTAAGTTCGTCGGAGCCAAAAGTTTTCCCGCTGGTGTGGTGTGGAAATTTGGAGAAGGATTGACTTCTCAGATGTTGTCCCCTTTATCTGATCGCGATTCAAAATACGAGGTCCGTCTAAAAGAATAGCCCTAGCGTTGCTTTAAAATGGGACGTTAATCTAACTAAACTAAACTAAATATGTCTTAGTACTTCTCAGAATAAATAATTTTCTTTTGTAAAGATCAATAACTGAATAAATAAAAAACGAATTATTCATGTTATAATTCCTTTTAAAATCTTTTCCAAAAGCATCACGATTGTTTTTTTTATGATGAAGAAATGTAGAATCATCTGGAAAGCTCCAATCAGAATATATGACTTTATAAATTGAGCATATTCTGATACGACATTGAATCTAGCCATTAACATTTTTCTTTTTCCGAAAAGTTCAACAAAACTTTTATATTTTCAAGCCATATTTTAGTTTTTTTCTATCTGTTTAAATACATTTTATTCCTTTTAAAAAATTTTCATTCAAATTTGGTTTTCTCTTCATGGAGCATTTAATTTTCTTTTTTTCCTGAATTTTATTATAAAATATTTATTTCTACGAATAATTTTCATATGATATGAAGAGTATCATGAAGCATAAAATCAAAGATGTATATATCTGTATTAATAAAATAATGGTGTCTTTTACCCTATCGATGTGTTTGATTTATCGGCTTCCAAAAGCAATATGCATAGTGGCTCAAACGCACGTTCAAAAACTTTTTGATTACAGCAAATTAGAAAACATAGAATTATTAAAATATCAATAACATCCTATTTCCTTTAGATTTTCTGTTTATGAGTATTATGTAATGCCGAAAATCATCTTAGTTTAATACATTTCAATAAAAATTTGTTTTAATTTGATTTTTATCCCATTGTTGTTTTTTATCGTTTAATTTTTATCCCATAAAAGTGTATTTTCTAATTTATTTTGCAGTTTTCATGTTATACTTTTTTTCCAGGAAAGGAATAGCAAATATTATAAACTGATTCCTACTTTTTTTAATGAAATGAAGAACTATAAAGCACTCTATATTCTAACAGAACTCGAAATAAAAAATTTCTCGATGGCAAACTGAAATCCTTCCCTTTTAGTCTAAATATTCTTTTTGTCTATGTTAAATGTAGGTAAACTACTGGTTTACACGATGGATATTCCAGGAAATCGATTCTTCAGTCTACAAATCTACAGTTTTGAATTACGTAAAATATTTTTGAGTTTTAAATTCTAAGGTGGGGCAAAAACCTTCAGTGTACAAATCGATTATTATAATGAGACGAAGTTGAATTATATTTTTACCTTTAATGTTTAAGGATTTCAAATTTCATTACCTTTTCCATTTCAATCAATGTTGACAGCAAAAGCAATTAAAACATTAAAACAAGAAGTATTAAACAATTAAGTATAAGATATTGTTTTCACAACAAATAAATTTGTATCGCCATTGATTTCATCTCCTGATGAGCAGTTAAAGTGTTGATAGACTTCTTTAACATTTTATTTCTACTTTTATTGTTCATTTGTGATTGGTTACCACAATGTTCATTGAATTGTAGCTTTTTTGGATTTATGTCATCAAAACTATGTAAATCAATCGCATGTGTTTTATATAGTTTCTGCCCTTTTATTCCTATGTTTTAAACATTTTCCTTCTTTATTCTGGTTTACTTTCGATTTTCACTTGGTTTTATTTTTATCGCCATATTTTTGCTAGGATTTTCATTTTTATTTCTGTGCTATAACCATTATATATATTCATATATATAATGATATAAAATATATTTATACATAATTTTTTTTAATAGAAAGATTTTAGATGTCTAAACATATTTGTTGTACTTAAAATAAATCTTTAATATTTTCATGCCTAATACCTAAACTATTTCCATGTAATGTACATGGTAAAGTTATTTGGTAAAGTATTTTGTTTCTTTCAAAATATCTCTTTATGAATAAGATTCTAAAAATATTTGATTCATTGTTATTTTCACATTTCCTTCTTTTCTTTTCAAATTGTGTTTTTTCAACTATGAAATGTAAAATCATGCATACAATTTTAATGAGCTGAACTAAATCTGAAAATGGAAATTCTCTATATTTGAAAGAAAAGCACAGCAATTATTAAAATATTTAAAATTAGGTCGTTTTGGGAAAAAAATTACTTCTAGCCATCTTTTTGCTTAACAAGCTGTTTTTATTTACCACTCAAATTCAAAATTTGTGCAACATAAAGAGAATACAACTATTCATTCACACCGAATAGCACGAGCAGAGTCCTCACGCTACCGAATTAAAAATCGCTTGCTCGTCTACCACTGTGGTTGTGCTGACAAACAAAAACGAGGTCTAGAAACAAACGAAAACAATGACTTTCGGAGAGGAAAGGGGCTGAGAAATTCCATCATTGGTGAACGGGAGTTAATTTCCAGAGAGCACGCGGTTTACAGATTGCCAAGTTCGTGACGTCGCAGAGTGACGTCACAGAGAGAGGCATGGCCGCCGCAGGTACGATGGGCAATGTTGCCAGAACTCTTGTCGTGATCAAGCAGTGAAAAAGCAGACCGTTTCTTGTGAAGATGACGACTGCGTTTGCCACCAGGGGAAAACGCCGTTCAGAACCGTAAGTTTTCCCTCCACATTAGCCTACCTGTTACCATGGAAACGCAATACTTTTTGCGCGGGTTTTTACTGCAAATTTAGTTTTATTTCATTTTTACGAAGTTCTAATAGCGAAATCATATAAAAAATCTTTTTTCCCCTTTCACGGACAAAAAATTTAAAATGCATCTTAAAAGTCTTATAAATTGTGAATTTATTAGTTTTAAGGTAGATAATTTCAATCCGTAATTTTCGTTTGACTTTTTTTAACACAAAAGATAAATTATAAATTTATTCTAAAAAAATTGCAATTTTTTTTTTCACTTTGTTACGATATTAAGATATTTTTAGCTGAATATGTTGCATAATATTCTTTTAGTTTGAAGCTGTTTTGATTTAAAATTCTATTTTTTTTTTTGCTGTTGTTGTCTAAAATGAATATTGAATATGAATTGTTGTCACAAAAAATGATCTTAAAAAAATTATTTTATAACATACAGTTTAATTAAGAAATACATTTTATAATTGAAAGAATAAAATAATTTTTGTTTAATATTCTGTATACTATCAATTTAAAGAGGATTTCAATTTTATATTTATCTATTTTGCGAATTCAATAATTATAGCATTAAATATAAAATAATAATGAATAAATATCTAAGTGATCTTATGTGTGTTAAATAATTTCTTTTTTTGCTCTTAGCAATCTCTGAACACTTTTCGCGTCTGTTCGAAACTGTTTTTGTCATAAAAAAGTATTTTTTAAAATTTCGCTATCTTCCAATGCTCCCATAATATTCTTTGAAGATTTTGAAATTTCACGTTTATTTTGTTCAACATTTAGTCCAGCTATGGAACAGGTTCAAACACGATTAAAATAATAAACTAAGTTTTACTTTAAATTATTTTTTATGAAAAACTAAATTCTCTCTTGCAAAAAATAAAAAAATAAAATTATTAAAATGTTTTTTTTATGTTTATTAAAACTAACACTGTAAAATCCTCGTTTAAAAATTGATGGCAATTTATAATAACATCTTACTACAACTTATTATTCTGGAATATGTTGTACATAATTAATTTTTTAAATTTATATAATACTACTTCGAAACCTATTAAATATTGCTTCAATGTATTCAATTTCTCCCTATTTGCGTACGAACTGAAAATATTTATACGGATTGGCACTCAAATTTTACAAAAATTCATACTGCTAGAAAATTTTATTTCAGAAGTTTCTTTTTTCAAAGAATATTGAAAATTAATTTCGTGAATAGGATAGAGCATTGTAATGCTACAAAAAGATTTCAAATAAATTCAGTTATTCAATTTTTTTGTTACTTTTCTTATTATTTTAAATAAGTGATCAACTATAAAATTGAACAATGAACTCTGAACTTTTCTGCGAATGCTTTGATAAGATTACGCCGATGGAAACTTTATATTCAGAAAGTACTTTTGCTGTAAAGTCGCAAAACCGTGCTGTAGTGTTTTATTTCCAGAAACAGAGCATGATTTTCAGGTTTGAAATTTTTAGATTTATGTTTAATTCCTTGGAATATATTTTCTTCATAAAATAAATTTTCAGTGCATCAAACAATTTTTTTCTGTTTTAAAATTTAATTGCTCAAACACTATTAGGATGTTTTGAAAATATCAAAACATGTTTTAGAATAGAAATTCTTAAAATATGAGTCGCTATCCTATGTGAGATTGCATATAATAATAATTTGATCTTGAAACCTCTAATGTTTGTCTTTAAATTGTTTTTAACAAAGCCGAAAAAACATCATTTATACTGAAAAAATTTCATTAAAATTTTCTAAATGAATTTTTTTAGAAATTCTTTTCTTCATGATAATAATTAAATGTTTGAAATCTTGCTTGTTTTCTAATGTAGGAGACATTTGAATCTTTCTGGGAGAAATGGTGTTAAACAATTTTTTTGAAAAAAAGAAATCACGATTAGTAAAGCATGATTTAAACAAAACATTTTTATTTACATGGTAAAAAAGTAAGTAAATGCCAAAAATTGTCTTGTTGCCGGTAAAAGACTTAATTGTTAATTTTCACTCTCAAAAATTTATGTTGAAAAAGAAGAATTGTAAATTTCTAAAAACTTTAGATTTTTATTGCAAATTTCTGAGTAAATTTATTAATAAATACACGTTATGTTAAAAAAATGATATAACTATACAGCGGATTTCAAAGAATGTATTGATGTAAGTGTTCGTAACATTTAAATTACATACATGTAGCATTTATTAAAAAAATAATGGAATCATAAAGTGTCTGATATCAACTTGATTTCTTCACTAATCATAAGGTATTTAAATTGCCGCTTAAAAATTGAAAATATTATGAACATATTATCCTATATGTTAAACTAATATAAATTTTAAATCGTCTTTGTGTGGCAGATTATATTTTCTGTTTAAAAATTGTCCAAATGATATGTTGTAAATCATTCGTAAACAATTTATTAACCAAGAAATATGCATTTTGTTAACTTTAAAAATTTCGAGTAAAATCTCACAATTCCAAGATGATTTTATCTAAAAAAATTCTTTTCTTTCTTAAAAAGAAGCCATCCTTAAAATATTTGAGCCTCCGGTTACATATTAGTAGAATAATATAACAGAATATTTCATTGTGTATTAAAACTGAAATGTCCACATTATTTTTTGAAGGAAAAAAATCGATTATAAATCAGTGAAATTTTAAAATGAATTCTTGAAATTTTAAAAAATTATAAGGCTGAAATATTTTGTATTTACAGTAGGTTATTTTAATTTATATATGATAATGTAATGAGGCATCTAGGAATATATTAAATTTCATAAATTTGTCAGGTATCTTTCGTTTGGCATAATTTAATATAAAATGCAGGAAATCAAATAATTTATTAGAAATCCAAATAGTGGAAACTTCGCTATTCGTATACTTATCATGCGTTTATAGACCTTGGAGAATAAGATTTTGTACTATCGCTATTTTGAAATTGTATGCACGAAAAAATCCAATAATAATATAAAGGACATTTGACGAGAAATTCGCATATTTTAAATATAAAAATGTAAGAAAAAAAAATCAGGATTTTTTTTTCTATAACTATTTTTTTATTTGGTTATTACACTTTCACTACATATCTTGCAGCTGCTCAGTACTCTTTCCAAATTGTACAATATAGAATTTAATTCTTATATCAGGTTTAATACATATAAGAAAATAATAAATTATTTCCTTTTTTTTTTACAAAATAGCATTATCCACCAGTCGCATAGTAATATTAAAAAAATATAATTTTAATGTTTCATGTATGAATAGACATGTTCTTGTTGAAAATGTTTAAAGTTATCCCAGAATTTCACGAAAATAATTAATTTCCGACAAAAGATTAAAATAGCTCAACAAAAACTTTACCTGTCCTGAAATTCTAAGGCTTTAATACCGTAGATCGATTTTTTTCCTATTCACAACCGAGAATGCTTTAGGGTTCCATAAAATATAAATTTGAAAAAACTCCACAGTTTTTAACGTGATAAAGATAATTAAACCTTTATAAGAGTACAATGGTAAGCATGTAAAAAATATTTTAAAACAAATAATTCTCTGGTATTTTTTTCTTAAAATAAGAATTATCGTGTATTGCAAATAATATATTCTACTTGTGTTTTAGTTAAAAATCTATACGTTACCACAAAAAGTTTTTAAGCTCTTAAATACGGTGAATTTTCTTTCCTTTTATAAGAAATTCATAATTCATATCATTATTATGAATCAAATTTTTATATTGGGCGAAACAGACCTTTGGATTTTTCTTCAAAATATAATGGCTTATTGAATCGAAAAGCGGAGTATCTAATTAAAATTTTGAATCACCAACTTTCCTTTTATAAAAAATCCATAATTTTAAGCAAATTATATATGGCTTTTATATAAAAATAAAGATATAGCAATAAAAATGTTTTAAGAATTTAAAAAATGATTGGTGTAATTCATCAGAACTTAAAAGAGAAATTTTATTTACCCCCAAATTGTTACTCTCTGTCTTTTTTTTTTCATTACGCTTTTTTCTGTTTCTTTTAATATCCTTTAAACTTTTATATACATTCGTTACATTTGTTTATGCATAATTATTCAAATTTGCATAAATTATTTAAATAAATTTGTTTGTACCATATTCTTAAAACCATGGATGAATAACCACGTAACTAATTTTTTACTATATAGTGTCTCAGAATTTCTCCACCAAAATTTTTTTTTTCAAATTGATTTCGCAAATTTAATAATCAAATAATATTTTTGAGGTGGGGAAGTGATTTTGGCTTAAAAAGTGTAATCAAATCAAAATTTGATTTTATAAATTACAATTATAAACGTGCTATATTAAATTATGAGGTGCGAAGTTAATTTCAGTTTAATACGAATCCAAATGTTTGATTATTTTTGCAACATTTCTTCACTTTTCTTAGATTCCTGACGTTTAAAAAAATTGAGTAATGTAGGCTTAAACAAAATATTTCATCTCATAACATTTTTTTAGGTAACATTCCTAAAATAAGCTTCAGATTGCTCATTGCGTTCATTATCTTTATGCTCATCTTCCAAAATTAAGAATGGAAAAAATTATCCAAAATCATCAAAGGAAGTCACCGAATATCATTCTTTCATTGGATTTAAATGGCCGGTTAAGAACCCCATTCTGGCATCTCGCCACGCTTTTCGCAGGAGCCAAGCTCACTCAAGACTTAAATAATTCTCGTTCTTAGAACATCTTTGTCACATGTAAGAAATGCAGAAAAAACATTTTTTTGAGATAACTTTGAGAATATTAACTTGTTGCGTCTTTTGACAGAAAAGAACTAACAAAAGTGACACCAGGTGTGGGAGGAATTTCTTAAATAAATTTCACCTCTGAAAAATACAATTTTGAAAGATTGTTCTTGTACGTGAAGACAACTATAAAAATATATCGCCAAAACTCGTTAGCATGAATTGCTTGGATGATTCAAAAATACTCTCATGTTTAAAAAAAGTTTCTCCATTGATAATACCAAAACGCGATAGAAATACTAAATGTTATTTAGGGTAAAACGATATGAAAAAAACAACTTCTTTAAAAATATATTTATATTCAGCTGACTATATATGTACTTGTTATGTTATCATCATAGCACAAGTTTAGTTATTTTATAAATTATCTAACAATTCAAGGAAATAATGAGTCAGTAAAATACGCTGTGATTTTTATGCTAGGACTTAACTAGTCCTTATTTACCAACATTTCATGGAATAGTGCCTTATGTTAAAATAACAAGCATAGTGAAGTAAAATGACAATCACTTTAAGGTGATTTAATAAAATTTCATGATTTCATTGAACCAATTGTTTATAAAACATTTAAAATATTAAGCTGAATTCAAGGATAGTTACATTGACATATGTGTAAAAAAGATAGGAATATAGAAAATTTTGAATCCGTTAAGTAGACTTGATCTAAATTATAACAGTTATCTTCTGAAAATTCGTTTTTTTTATTTTTATTTTGCTATGTTACTATCCATTATTAATTAGTTATAGAATAAATAGGAATAATTAGTTACAGAATAAAATAATTTTTATTGGTTAGAATTATTAATTTAATACGCATATTAACTGACTTTAATTATTATTCAATAAAATAATTAGGAATATTGTAAAATAAATCAATTATTCTATTTAAGTATGTTTTCGTGGTTTTCACATTGTTAAGCTCATACAAACTGCAAAAAATGTAAAGAATGTTTTCTTGCTATAGTGAATGTTTAAATAATTCAAATGCAAAATTACATCAAAGAAAGCTGTATATCAAAAGATTTGCTTCATTTTATTATGCTTTTTCCAAAAGTTTAAAATTTCTCAACCAAAGCTTATTTTTTAATTACGCAAAGCAAAAAGAAAATATATTCTATATTTTAAAATAAAATGTATCTTAATATAGTTTAAATAACGAGATTTTATAAATAGTAACGAATTTGTAAAATTTTAAAGACTAATAACGCATAATCTTCACTTTATAAATTTTCTTATCAGCAAAACTAATGGTATCCCTTTTATAGTCTTGGATACAAATAGCTTCTTTTGATCAAAATTTCAGCAATCTTTAAAAATTACCTCTTCAAAAAAACTCTTTCTTATAAATATTCTTTGTATCAGTCTTTGAAATATTTGCTAAATATCGAAGAATGCAAAGCTCTGTATTTAATTTTTCTAATCTATAATATAATGCAGTAAACATTAAAGTTTTAAGTATCAGATTTAGATTCTTGTAGTCAAAATGAGAATTTTTGTTCTTTCTGTGTTTCTTTAAAAAGAAAATTTTAAATATGTCCAGTATGTTTTATAAATTAATCATGTTTCAAAATTTCATATAGCTTCCTAAACTGCATTAGAGACTTTTTTTTCTCAAGTTTCTTTAATGAAGGAATTTTAAAGCAAGTATGAAATTGGACATAAAGATCGTACAAAATGCGGGGGATTTTTTGTATGGAAAAACTTAAATTGCTAAAGAAGGTTTATTGTATATCCTGTCAATAATAATACTGAATTAATGAAAGTGATTAGCTGTAGCATATTTTTATTGTGGTAGCAATAATAGTAATTCATCTTTTTAAAATGGCATCCATAAATATTTAGAAGCTTAAAATTGCAGAAAACTTATTGGTTCTTGATTAGTTAAACTAGTAAAAGTTAAATTTTATAAATTCCTATTGAATTTATAAAATTTAACTTTTTAAATAATAAATTTTATAAATTCAATAGGATTAAAAGGCTGAATTTTGAAAACATCTTATCATTTTTGCTTGCTTTGCAGACTTTATGCATTTTTGAGAATTCTATGTACTTCAGAAAAATGGGAAGCACTTGTAGCGGAAGCTTTATAAGCAACAAACATCCTCAAGACTGAGTGATCGCTTTTAGTCTTTTGGGTTATGTTATCTGGCTACCATTCGTAAGGTCCCCAGTTCGGGTCTAGCTATCGCCAATAGTAACATTGGTGACCTTGGAGGACGAAAATAAAAATAATGCAACCATCGCCAAAAGTAATACATTTTTTTGGATTGAAACGGATATTTTAATGTATAATTAGTATTCTCCTTTGAATGTGATTTTCAATGTAACATAATGAATAACCTCAGCATTTTTATGCTACTTTATATAACATTGATCATTTTTAATGACTATCTTGTTATAAGTGAAAATTAATAAAAGTTATTTATACCTTTTAAAAATAATTTACTGATTTAATAACGTTTCAATTTTTTATACAAAAAAAACAAAGTTGATTGAAGTTTAAATCATGGAAATGCAGGAAAACATCTGAATTGCAAGCTTTGATTAATCTTAATTAATTGTATAAGCACAAAATAAAGAAATTGAATCAGAATTTTAAGAAAATTTAGAAAGTCTTTATAAAGTTACAGGAATTTATTCTTCTTCTAGAGTAGAGGAAATTTTTCTAATAAACTGTACTGATATTTTTAAAAGAAAATGTTTTTAATTACTTGTATTTTTTTCTTTATTTCGTATCTGTACGCATACAGAAACCAGCGTAATCGTCTAAACGCTCAATTTTTAGGGCTGAATGATTCGTAGCCTCTTAACTCTCCCTGAGTAAGAAAAGATATTATTGGAATTATGTCGTTGTGTCTGTTTCCGTTTGCCTGTCCTTTCATATATTAATGCTATTATTGAAAAGCTGAATAAACTAATAAGACACAAATTTACATCTGATCCCTGCCCAAGAAGTAAAGTTGCAATAGTTTATTAAATTCAACCCTATTCAATTTTTTTCTCTGTTTTATAAATTAATACAAAAAATAATGATGTTTATATTAAAAAAATTCACCTCCTTATTACCACTCGAATAAAATACATGAATTCTTAATTATTGCATTTATTTTTTATATCCCCAGAAAATGTATAATATTTCAGATTTAGTAATTTATTGATGTTGTTACTGCTATTTCTGAAATCAAAGTTTGCTGAAAATTTAAAATTATTTGAAAAAACAATTATAAATAATGTTTTGAAAATAGTGGATGACGTTTCTCCGTTTTTGAAAACGTTGGTGAGCCTTTAGTTGAGAATAATCTATATTTAAAATCCTGCGTGTTATTCCTATAGAATTTTTCATTGCTCATTTTTTGCGATTATTCGTTTCGATCTTATGTTAAAAGAACTTTTGCTTTTGACTGAAAGAAAGATAATTAGTTGAAACGCGTTACTCACTTGTCCTTCTTTTCGTTTAATATACATATCATAGATCATCTCCTGAATTGAAAGAAAACTTCTAATGACATTAGATGAAAATTTCAGACGTGTTAAAAATTATTTGAAATAAATGAGCTAAAAAAAGTTAAAATATATTTATTATTACTTCTTTTTTTGTTTCTCTTGCATTTGATATAAAAAGCATTGAAATATAAAAGATAATATTTAAGATAAATGATTTGTAATTGGCATGATTTTTAAGACTTAAGTACTTTTCTGAGCAGAAAAACAACAGATATTTCTTAAATACTAAATTCGAAAAAAATAACGTATTTGTCCATTTATTTATTTTTGAGGCGTAAATATTTTAATTATTATAGCTATTTGAGCCTTACTAGTGACCTTAGAAAATACTTGTAGCGAATTCTTTAAACTTAAAAAAATCCAGAGGTAGTGAAAGAAAGAAATGTTCTTTTATCTTTTATCTACTTTTTTCTCTAAATCTAAGAGATCATTCAATTCAAAGTTTTGAAATGAATTTTATTTTTGGATGAATTTTGTTAGATAACTAAGAAATGCGTGCCAATATTAATCGTTAATTTTTATTCAGAAACATTTTTTTTTTTTTTACTTCTGAAAATAATACAAATTTCTTGATTTATGTTTCTACTAGATTTCTTTCGATTTTCTACTTTTTCTGTTTCTCTAAAAAATAAGCTTCTGGTTTAAAAATAGATGTTATTTCGCATACAATGACAATTTTCGCAAATGAATTAAGTGCATATCTGCAGATACAAAATGTTTCTGTATCCATTTAAATACTATTGTTGTTATTTTGTGACCGAGAGTGCCGCACGAATATTACGTTTGCCTTGTAATTTCTTTATCTTGGTGAATAGATTACTTACAATTCTTTTCATTCTTTGTCACACTCTTTTATTATACCTTCGGACACATTTTTAGAAAAAAATTATTTCGACTTTGAGGTTTTCTGCATATAATAGCCAGGACACAGAAATATTATATTTTATGCAAACACCTGATTTATCGTATTTTTCATAATCTTTTCTATTGTAAAAAGTTTAATTCGAACAAGAAAATTTTAACATACATTTGTTACTAAACATATAAGATAATTTCAAAGAAGAAACTCCACTGATCAATTCTTGATATATTACTGAAGCACATGCCAAACCCTTAAGTTGTATCGAATGGACTAATAAATACTAAAATAAATTTCGATGTTTCGTTAATCCAAAATTTTATTATCAAGCAGTTTATATAAAATGCGCGAGAAACATGAACTGGTGAAATATAATGATTGATACTCCTTAATTGTATAATTTAAAAAAAGTCATTAAATGCCTTCACAAATCTCGATTAAGTTCTCGGATGGCTGATATTCAAAATTACCTTTTCAGCTAGCGTGTCATTTAAACGCCAGTTTTTGTATTCTCAACGTATCTACTTCCCACGCAATTTTTTCACTTTATCTATGTTGTAGCTAGAGATAATGCGATATACTGGTTTCTGACAACGGATCAGAAGAAAATATCATTCTAGGCCTTTCAAAAATGAACCAACTTTTAAAAGATTAAATTTCTTTTCGGAATATACTTTTAGATCATATCCATTTTACTTGAAATTAAATCAATTACTTCATTTGCTTTTTTTATTTGAAATCATTCATTTTAATCTTGGACATCTTCACGATAAGGAAACTGTTATACTTGGTAGCGTTCATTTTACTCTCTTGATTACTTTCATTGTGTTTACATCTTCTCCTTCGCTAATTTTTCTTACTATTTTGATCAGTAAAAAGGCTTAAAATGCAATCGACCTCAAAAATTTCAAATATTAGCTAATAATTTATTGCTCAACTGTAAGCCTATGTTGCTATCAGTACCTTCAAAAATATCCTCAAATTTTCATCATTGTCTTAAATATTTAATTTTTTGTGTCGCATTTTTTAATATGTTATTTTTCATCGACTTTGCTCTTCTGGTTAAAAAAATTTGAAAAAAATATTTTTTTAATTTTAAATTCTCTAAAATACCATTGAATAATTTTTTATTGCAGTTTATGCATATTCCCATCAAAACCTTTGGAGATACATTTCTTAAAACCTTTTATCTTAATTACATTTACGATTTTTAAAAAAATACATGCGTTACGCCTATTTAATTCTGAAATCTATTGTACATCTTACAGAGGCCGTAACAAATGAGGTGTCAAAGCATAGCGAAGAGCAACAAGCAATTAGATGTTAAACGCTACCTAAATTTATGGTTGCGTGTGACTATGACAGTAAAGGATTTCAAGCAGAAATCTTTTTGACACCTAAAACATTTTAGTAGAATAGTTAAAGAAATAATTAGATATTTATTGCTTCGTATGAATAAATCCAGTATATTTTGATAATAAATGAAATAAAAAAATAAACATGCTTAAGAAAAATGCAATTTTATGTTTTTATTCATAAAAATATGCTTTCTAATATTTTAATATTTAGTTTTAGTAATTATGAATATAAACTACTTGAATTCATATAGATAAACTTTAACTGTTATCATATGTTTTGTGCATTTTTCTTGGGTGAAACATACTTCAAATATCTATAAAAGATTAATTGAAAGTGGATAAGCGTACTTTTGCGATCATTAACATTTCTCACTTTTGAATAGGATAACATTAACCTAAAATTGTAAATAAATAGTAATAAGAGGTAGTAATGTCTGTACGTGGAATCGGAAGTTCAGCATCTCAGGGGCCAGCTAAAAACTCTAACAATTTTTCTCCCGAATAAACAAATAAACTAATCGATATCATTGAGAATTCTCTACAGCTAGAGGAATCACCATGTTTTACTGCTAATTTATATATTATAAACGCATACACATACATATTAGATGGCAAAAACAAACTATACAAATTGAAAAATAATAACTATACAGCATATGAGTATTAATTTTATACAATTAAAAACTCAAGTAATACCAAAAATGTAAATGCTCCTAAGTATGAATTTTCAAAATTTCTACGTTACAGCCTTTAAAGGGAAATATAAAGTTAGTACCATTTTGCTGCTACTTATCAGATGATGCCATGTTTTAGATGTCTTTTATCAACATAATTCAATTAAAAGTCTACAAAAGGTTTGAAGTATTTATGGATTTCACATAACTTTTGTATATAAATAATATGTAAATGCAAACAGTATGAGAAGAAATTTATTAAAACAGAGCTCCACTTTGATAAAATATACTTACATTGCCTCAAGGCATTATGTAATGTATAAATGTATCCATGGCAGTAAGATTCATTTCATTTCTATTTTTTAATGTCTTTAAGTTGCAATAATTTCAAATTCTTTTAGATGCAAAAATATTTTTATTGCTTGGCAATAATAAGTCAAAACAATCCCTTTTTCAAATCATGCTGTGTGTGCAAGTCAAAGAGTTTGTGCGCAGTTAGAATAACGTTTGATTTACGATTTCTTAATATTTTCTGAACAATCCACATCATCACTTTTTACATTTTGTAAATCTGCAATTGTATATGAAGGAGAAAATTCTTTTCTTCAAGGTATAATAGAATCATCTACATTATCTGACCACGTTTAAAATTTACAGGACCATCCTTGAAGCTTTAATACAAGATTAGGTAGCAATGAAAAATTTATTTTTACAATGACAGCTCTTAGTTTAACAGTTCTTCTACATTAACCGGACTCCGCATTAGAATCACCAAATCTTAGATATAATCTTAGCAATAGTTTTCTTAGAGATGAATGTTGACGCCAAAGCGGAATAATGCCAATATTTCAGCGAAGACCATTGACGTTTTGTGATCGCAAAAATGCCAATTTCGATACTGATATGCTTGTAAGAAACATATTTCTCAACAGTTTCTTAAAATATACTACTAACAAAAACTATAGAGCATTTCAAAATAGATATGAAGTGTTAAAAAAGCGTTTTGTTAAATATTATTGCTTAATTTTTTATGTTTCTTAAAATCAATTAAATATAAATTCTTTTTTTATGGTTTCATATTCATAATGAAATATCCTCCAGTATTGTGATTATATAAATAAATGATATTTTAAATCCAAATTAATTTCCAAAGTTTTATCTTAATTTACCCCATATCAGTCATTCTAATATACTCTCTTATTTCCTTATCAGATTTCATTTCTTTACTTAATTAATCCAAAAGAGCTTTGTAAAATCTCTGAATCGACTAGAAGGCGTTCATGGTGGGAGGCTAGAAAAATATCCGATAAGCAAATTCTTTTTTAAAAAGATCCCTTTGTTTCCCCTACTTTAAGAGTGACACATGCAGAAATCCCTATGAGAATTTTAATAACATATTAGCACTGTAAACATTATTTTATGGTATAAAGACGAGGGGAAATTGATTTCATTCCTTTTCAGCCACGTCGGCTTGTCCACGCCAGTTCTAAATATGCCTGTCTACATGGAGCGAGAACTTATGATTGAAAAGTCTCTTTCAATGTCTTCGAACTTGTCATATGTTACGAAAATTTTAAATCTTTATAAAGGGTGATCCAAAAGTCAGGGTGATCTTTAAAAAGGATTAATTCCAAAACGAATAAAGATAAAAAGGTGCGGTTTGCACTAAACAGTTGGAAAAGAAGCCGGGTTTTGTATAGCGAGAAAATAAAAAAATAGTTCTGCTGACGACCAATAGATGACGCTATTGGAATTCTGATGTAGAATTATTATGCGAAGCAACAAACGATATAAAAAGGAGTAACTGCAGCAGATAATGGTCGAAGCTTATATTCATAGAAATGCTATCTACAGTTGAGAAAGCTCTCTTAGTTAAACTATATTATAAGAATTCGGAAAGTGCCACTGCAACAATTACGAGGACCATTAGCGTCTTCTGCATTGAAAAAATTGATGAACAAATCTGAAGCGACTGATTCTTTGGCGTCACGTCAAAGAAGTAGACGTCCCTCAGCAGCCGTTGCTGTTGAGGGACGTCCAACATGGATTGCAGACCATGCAATCCCTATCGACAGTTTCAGCACATGGGGAATGTAATCCTCGAGAAGTTTCGAGGCAGATAGAAGTGTTATACAGTAGAGACTGAAGAGCACTGCGAATAACTCTGAAACGGTATCCCTAAACGTTGCAACATAAAAAAGAATTGAAATCTCCTGACTTCGACTCTCGCCAAGATTTTGCGAATTTGGTATTCAATAAGATGGAAGAACAACACGACTGGCTTTATACTGTGCTTTGGACAGAGGAAGCGCATTTTACACTCTCTGGCATGTTAACACTTACATTTGTTAAGTGTGGACCACAGAAAATCCGCATGCATTTGTTGAGAAACCCTTGCAACAATCTAAAGTGACAGTCTGGTGTGGCTTCACTGCTGATTTTATAATTGGTCCATTTTTTTTTCAAGGTAGTCACATAGATGATTTTCAAAACAGTTTCTGTCTCTGGTCAGCGATACGCAGCATTGTTACAGAACAAGATTATTCCTGAACTGCAAGCGCGACAGGCACCCCAAACAGTCACTTCTATGCAAGATGAAGCCCTGCCTCATATTGTTCTGCCGGTCAAGGCCTCCTAAGCTCAATATTCGAGGAGGATCGCATAGTCAAAACTTTAATCACACATGGCCTTCAAGATCTCCCGATCTAAACCTTGTAACTTTTGGCTGTAGGAATTCTTGAAGTCAAAAGGTGTACCAAGACCAACCGGTATCACTAACAGCACTGAAAGATGCCATTCGCCAAAATCTGTCTGCCATAACGCAAGAAATGCTATGAACGGTGTAGTGACTCGTCTCACAACTGCAATTCTGAATGATAGCACATTGAACATTTAACTAATTAACTGTAATTAAGCTTACTTGAAAGTGGTCAAAATTTTTTTCATTTGTAAACCATATTTTGATGAAATAAAAACTATAGTTCCATCCATTGGTCGCATCAGAACAATTTTTGTATCTTTGCCAAAGAAAACCCGGATTCTTTTCCATGCGCTTAGTGCAAATCGCATCTTTTTATCTTTATTCGTTTTTAAAGTTCGTCTTCACTTTTGGATCACCCGATATTATATATATATATATATATATATATATATATATATATATGCTTTGGAGATCTGAAATAAATAACTGAATGCGTGGCATAAGCAAATAACTCTACATTAAAAATATGAATTTATGCATATAGATTTAGTAAATTCTTAAGAGCAAAATATAAAACATTATACTTCACGAGACGCTGAAAAAGTTATCCTAGCAAAATGGTATAGTTCAATAATATTGATCCTAGACTTGTTAAAACAGCAATTCATCATCTGGAATCGAGATGAAAGATTGAAGGCTGTTTATTTAAACTGGAACAGATTCTGTTTGTGTTGCTCTGCTAACAAAAATTCAAAACGTGCTAACAGATTGGGAATGCTCTTGAGGTAAAGTTAAGCATCTGTCCATTTGAATTCCCTTAACTGTCAGGTGTAGAGTGAGGTGACGTAATTTTTGTGAGATGGCATGAACTTGTTCGCGCATATCAAATGTTGCAATCTTTCCAAGTATATTCCAGAAAATTGTTAGCATTTAATATTAATTTAGTCAAGCAAATACACAAGATAACATCCTTGAATTAGTTTTTAAGATTTTAATGTAAAGCACAAAAATAAGATTTTTTAAATCAATAGGAAAAGCTAAGCACAATTAAGCATTTAAATCACTAATTTATTGAATCTTCTTGCTTTGGGATATTTACTGTTATTTCCATCCATATAGGCAGTGATGGATTTAGGTATTTTGCGGTCACAAGCTGGGTACATAATAAGCCTCCCCTTTAAATAAACTGAATTATTTTATTTTGAATTTCGACAATTTTTTGTCTTAATAAAACTGTTAAAGATTTAATTTAGAATACTTTTTTTATTATAATAATTTTATGAAAGACATATTCTTTTATTTTTATAGCTATTTTGTGAAATGCATATTCTTTTATTTTTAATAATTATTTTATGAAATGCATATTCTTTTATTTTAATAACTATTTTGTGAAATGCATATCCTTTTATTTTTGATAACTATTCATTACTGTATGACATCCTCGTATGTACACATCTTTAGTTAAGAGGGTTTTCAAACCTGTGAAACAAAGTGAATGTATTGAAAAAAGTAGAGACCTGAGCACAATTAAGCATTTAAATCACTAATTTATTGAATCTATTATATCCGATTATATTTGATAAAGAGTTAGTTATCTTAATATTTTAAAATTCATAGAATTTTTATATTTTTTACAAATTTATATTGCACTCAGGCTCTTAAATTTTTTAATAGATTTCTCAGCGACCCCTTTCCAATACAGTGGAACTAGGGAAGTAGCCTAGTCTGAATAATAAGTAATCCGCCTCTGTATATAAGTAAAAATACTTGAAATACATAATCGTGTATAAGTGATTATTTTTCCTTTTTCAGTGAACTGCTGCTTCGACTAATTAGTATATTGAAATATGTTATATTCTGTAATTTCATGCGTTAGCCATTCATGAAAATGGCTAATGCATGAAAGGGGGGGGAGGTGTAAGTACCGCTTTGGTCGCCAAAACTATTCAGATCGAGATGAGAAATTTAGAAATGACTTGTAAAAGATGTGACGACAAAAAATGGCTTGAAGAAAATTTAGAAAAAAGAAAATTGTTAGTTTAAACGTTTCTGAATAAGCTCTAGGTATCTTTATTACAAAATAGGCCAATAATTAATTATAGTTTTTCCAATTTTCATTTTCCTAATCATGATGGAAAATATTATTTAGAAAATCATTGCGAGATTATGAGAGATCTCCAAAATGAGAATGCAATTAAAAAACAATTAAGGTGAAAAAAATCACATTGCTGTACACAATTTTTTCTAAACATTTAACCTTATTTAAGAGTCAGATTCACAAGGAGATAATTTAATTTAAAAGGCCTACATTTGACAAAAATTGAAATGTTATTTAGGAAAATAACGAAAATGCCATTAATCATTTATTCAAAATACGTAAATCAAAAATTGCAAAAATTTAAAGTTCATTTCGTACTTTACTAGTTTTTTTATTAATATATGTTTAGAGTACTTAGGAATTGTGTGAAATATTAATCGTTTCATACTTTTCGAATAAACAACTAGGGAGTCTTCAGAATGGAGGATTTCATACAGGAAGATAAAGTATTTCATATACAAACATAACGTCTACAAAGTTAAAAGGACATTGAAAGATCTGAGTTCTTCATGTTAAATATTCCAATTTTTTTTTCAATTTGCATAAAGTATGAAACTTGGAGTTTGCGAATTATTACGATATATACAAATTACACTTCAAAACAAGGCTGTTCAAAATGTTCGACAAATAATTTATTCTTGTTTTGCTAAACTCTTTAGTCTGGTAGAACACGATAAAGCTCTTCTATTGTGGCATGAACTGAAATAAGTTTTAACCAAAAAATGCCCTTACATTTATTTCAATAAAGTTTTAAAAACTTAATAATTTTAATGCATTTTTTTACTATGACTATATATTCCAAACATTTGAATTAGTAATTTGAATTATCTGAAATATCTTCACAAATAACGATTCAATTCATACTTACTTATGTCTTAGTACTTACTTAGCCTTTTCTAACGTTACAATTCTTTGAGTCGCTTTATCTATTAAATAGATACGATAGATAATTTTTTTCAATATCATTATGTTTATATATTTGTATTTTTTGAAATGTACTGAGCCATATTTTATAAATAACCTTTAATATTTCTCGGTTGACGCAACCCTTTAAGTTCTTTAGATAAAAATATAGCTCTCATATCTTCAGACAGACAGAACGGTGATTGACATTTAGTGCTTATAATGTGAAATTTATAACCTTTTGTTGCTTGACTGATAACAAATTAAGTACCTTTTAGGTTGGTTGATTTTATCTCTTCATTCATATGTCTTACTCTGAGACCGTTTATGTTGCCTTTTTTTATAAGAAAAGCTGCCTTCAGCCTAATAAAGATAAAAGCGAAAATTGGTTAGTGAGATTTGGAATCTATTTAGACAAACGCGAAGATATAATAAATATCCCTTTCCATATTTATTACCTCCATGTTCTGAGGTACTTCATGAACTGAAAGGACTGTTTTGTTTAGACATTAAAATTAATGCATGAATGAAGCTTATATCTCAAACCTCAGTGCACCAAATAACGGATTGTACTTAGATATTGAGGTGTAAAAAGGTAATAAGAATAGGAATAGGTTTTTAAATGAAAAATTCATCTAAAAAGTAATCTTAAAGTTATGAAATGTAAATTTTAAAAAATTAAAGCAAATGCGTGGGAATAATCTACTTTTGTAATTGTCGAGATCGGAAACTGAGTTGACTGCATCAGCTGTTAACATGTAACATGAATTGGCTCCATTCTGGAAATATAACTAATGTAAAGAATTCATGCTACATGTCAAATGCGCTAGCTATGTTTAATTTCAGAGCTCACCTTGCATCTTGCTTTAAAAAAAAAGCAAGTTTGAGTAAGATAATGTAAAGTTAAATGTCAAACACAACAATTTATAATATGTGTTTGTGAATGCATACAAATTAATATCACTTGGAACGTTAATCAAAGACAATATTTGAAACTGTGGGGTACGAAAGAAGTGTCCCGTTTCAAAATAACATTCACACTTCCACGTGAAGATTTAAATAAAAATATATGTCAAGCAAATCGATTAAACAAGTAACATGGACGTAATTTGCAAATAATATCCGAGCTGGTGTGCTTTTGTTCAAGGTTTCATGTTATGATGAGAAGACGTATAGATAAACTTACACATCAACATCATATACATGACTATGTAGAGTGTCCAATTTAGATGTAGTTCGATTTCATGCATGACTGTTGGAAGGTTATGATCACGATCATACACCTGTGCAGATGCCCTCTAAACGTGTACTCATCTAGTTGTAGGGAGAAGTGTGAAAAATTATTCGTCTGCCTTTATAGCTCTTCTCCACTTCTATGGCGATCGGGTTTTGTAGTTATAGCACCACTGTGGATGACAATTGGCATTAACATCTATGAAAAATGACTTGGGAAGGCTGCTGTGAGTTAAATGTTCTGTTTATGAAGGAGCCTCCTAATTGTAATTATTGAAGCTAGATAATCTGGATACTTATTGAACTCTGCGTTCAATTTGGCAGCCGTTATTTTCTTTTTAGACGTTACAATCCGCTTTCAATATCCGTCAGTCTGTCACTAGGTTTTCCCTTCAGTCCATTATTTTACTTTGCCAAACATGTCGTTGTTGGTACGCTGTTATGGCTTTAGACACCTCACCTCTAGAAATGTCTAAAAGCTGGCATGTTTCGATCATAGTGTCTCCAGATTCTCCAATTTGGCTTCTTTGAAAGTCTTGACAAAAGTCCAAGACTTATACAACTTAACTAAAGTTACTTCATACTATCATAATATAGGCTTTTTATATTAAAAAAACTGGATCAATAAGATTATATTTTAATGTTTATGAAGTGCATTCTCAAATGTTATTTTTATTCACAGGTTATTTTGATAACTATCTTTAGCTTTGAATTTCATTGCTTTTAGGCAGTCAGTGGGGAATTCTTGCACCGCTATTGATTAGTTGATCTTATAAAAGACTAGTGTTGAAATGATCCAAATAAAATATAAAGCTAAAATAAAAAATAATAATATTCAAATTAATTTAAAATAATCATATTCAAATCTTCATAATTCAATCAGTTTCAGTCTTCGAAGATGGAAACTTTATTGGAATAAAATATTAGTGTGCGAAGAATATTTTACTATGCATTACCAATAGAATTGTGGAACTAAGTTAAAAATAATAATAATTTAACTTTCGTAATTTTTAAGTCTTACCTTTATCGACTTAAACAACATATTTAATAGAATATAATTCGCTCGTGGTATAGAAATCATTATTATTTATTGTTGAGTGACATTAATCAAATATAAGCAAACATAAACGTTTCAAACTTTCACTAATATTTTTACAGCTGCAATTAATTCGAAGTTTCTTTCAGCTAATTAATTTATCAGCGAAATTTTACATGAAATGATCGAAAAAATCTCACTGAAAATTCCATTCCGTCTAAGAAAAGAAGATATAAAAGAAATCAAGATGCCCGAAGTATATGTTATAATCGAGCACAAAAATAGGTTTAATACGTTGACTGCCGCTTGACTCACCTTTGGTTTATATCTTCTATGTAACTGGACTGAATCATCTATCTAATTAGATGACCTCCTGTCAGAGAAGGCAGAATTTAATTAGATATTAGGCTAGAATATTAGTGTGCCAGTGAACGTGCTTGTCGTCGGCAGATAGGAAATCGCATTCATTTGTCAATGGAAATCTCCGTTCATATCCTCCAAATTATATATTCAGAAAAATTATTTTTGCATCATCTTAAAAATCAAGATATTACCTTTTTAGTCATATCAGTTGCATTTACTGTACAGTAATTTTCTTCATTTTCCATAATTTTCTAAATTTAATTAATATGCAATCTGCATCAACATCTTTGATGCTATGGTATTAAAAATCAGTCATAGAAGCATTCAATCGCTTATTTTTGTCAGTTTCAAAATTAAGATTGAAAAATAAAAGAATTGCTTTCTTTTGATGTAAATTCAAGGCAAGTAAGATTTTCTATTCCGTTTTTATTTTGTAGTATGCACACTTTAATTTTCCCTCTCAATAATTTGTGGCAAACCGATTCAATCAAATTCAAGAGTTTCAAGCAAAAACTGATAACAAAGTGAAATTACTTTTTCAAAAAGTGCATTCTATGATAGTAGTTTAACGTCCTACAAAGCCAGGAAACAGGTGAAATTTTTGGTCGCCAAAGAGGGCTGATAAAACATAATTCTTTACAAAATTTAATTCACTGTTTTATTTGGAGGTCTTTGGCTTTATCATAAACGACTTAGAATATATCCTTTCATTGGTATGACCACATTTTACACCGTAAAGTGGGTTGGAGAATTTGTCTCTTATTCAGTTTTAATTTTAAGTAAAGTGTATTATTGGATAAAGTGTTCACATCTCTCATAAGAAATTCCAATCGTAAAATCTTAGGTTCTAAATAATAAAATGTACTCTAGTAATACAAAGTATATATAAAATTCGAGGTACCAAAATACTAATTAAAAGTTACCCAAATCAAGTAGAAAGCATAAAAAAGTGAAGCATCATATATATTATATAGTTAAAATTAGAAGAAACATCTATATGAAAGGAATTTTTAGCAGAAGTTGATCGTATTATCATATTGATGGATATTTTTGAGTATCTTCATCTCTACGCTTCTTTCAACAGATCCTTAGCTGCTATTCAACATCTTTTGCACAGAATGGTAGGTTTCTTGATTTTGTTCGTATGACGTTGAACAGAAATGTTTAAAATGTTGTGCGTTTTCACTAGAAGAAGTTTTGATTTGAAAATATATTGGGTTTATATGATATAAATGGATTGCATTAGTGATATTTTTCGGCTACAAATAAGTCTGCTTTAAAAAATTGACTACAATCCTTAAAAGTTAGTGTGTCCACTAGTTAATATTTTGAAAAATGTATTTTTAGCTTGTAAAGAATGCCGAGTATTATGCCAAACAATCAGTGTTCGTGGGAAGTTATATTGCAATATTTCAGTTCGAAAAGAAGAAAAAAATATTGAGAAAACATATCAATTACTTTTTGGCATTCATCATGAACATATCTCATCGAATAAAACTTAAAAAGAGTGGTTTCAGCGATTTAAAAATGGAAATTACAGTACACATGGCAAAGAACAAGAGTTTATTATAAACTGCTGAAGTTCAATCAAATTATTAGTGATGAATAATACAAGCAACAGCTCATCAAATTGTATGGAACATTGAAGGAGAAAAGTCCAGAATATGATGAAAGGTATAACATGATTCTTTTCTAACACGATGATGCTCACTCACATGTTATCAGAACCTTGAAGGGAGCCTTAGAATCACTTTACTCGGCAATGTTGATCCACCCTCCGTATTCACTAGACATTGCTCTTTCAGACTATATTTTGCTTTGCTCTAAGCATAGTACCCTTCCTTGAGAGAAGTTCAATGACAACGCAGGTATCAAATATTGATTCAATAACAGGATTACATTTTGACAACCAGATTTTTTTTCCTCGTGAAATTTGTTAATTGTCCGAAAGATAGAAGAATGCAATTTCAAAATGGAAATATTTTAAATAAACCAATATTTATAACAAACAAATGTCTTAAGAAGAGAGACTCATATTAATATGCATAATAACTTGTATCCTGAATTATAGTGATATGTTCCAGATATGTAAATTTGTTTAACCTATAAATGTCTGCCTAGAAAGTTTTCTAAAAATCCTTTTCAAGTTCCTTGTTATTTAAGTATCAAGTATTTATTTGATTCTCGAACCATGTTCCCACGAAATTGTTTTCTAGAATGCTTCGAAATATGGAGGATTTTTCTGATATTGGAATTGTATTTGAAGAAATGCGTTTCAAGGGTCGAAGAGCAGATTACTTGTATTACTAATCCGGAAAACTTTTCTTTTGATGCTCCTACGATTTCTTTTGTCAAATAAACCATAAATAAAAATTAGAATTTTAACTTTTACTTCTCTTCATAAATTTTATCAAATTTGCTTGATTTAAATTTAAATGCCCTTTTTTCTTTCTATTTTATTTAAAAAGCCTATTGACATTTTAAATAAAAGGCATGAACATAATGTTTTACCCTTGAAATATGAAGAATAGGTTAGTGGTATTTAGAAATGTTGAAAACATGGCTCTAGAATTCTAAAGGTAATTAAATGACCTTTAACACGTTCTCTGTCACTACACTCGCCTGATATCAGGACCATCTCTCTAATGAGATGACCCCTTCTTTGCTATCTTTTATCTGTAGCAGAGAAGGTATCATCTAATAACATAGTTTGGTCCTAGAACGCAATCTACGTGTTATCTCGTAGTTGGCTGTCAACGTGTTAATCAAAATATGAAAAATTTGATTGTCAGTCATTTACTTTGTTTGCTCATTATTGTAATATAACAATAGTTAACAGAGTAATTGATTTCCCTCTTATAATAAATATATTTTTAATGAGTTCTTTAATTTTGCTTCTTTAATAAACTGCACCGATTCCTGAAATTTAGTTTTCACTGATAAAGTACTACATTTTAATGATAAGCCGCTTATCAGTACAAAGCCAGTTGGTGAAGTGATAACAATGAGTACTTGCCGTTTAGCTTGTTTATTGTGTTGTTTCAAATTTTAGTGGTTTTGGTATACATTGAAGCTTATTTTTAGCATCGGAAAGTACATCATACAAGTCGAAATTATGTGCGGCGGTGTAATTTCTGTATTGCAGAAAGATTTATAAATTTTGTGTCACTTAACACATGAAAACCAACTAACTTATATTTCCTGCAATAAATTTAACTATTTCCAAAGGTCGAAAATTTATTGCTCATTCATCACAGTAATGGTTATGATTATGTGCAAAAAGTGTGGGGGGATGGGGAAGTATTCCGGCCAAATACGTGGGAGTTGTTCTATCTAAAAATTAGAATTTATATTATCTTAATAGACGTCTTCTAATCTCAAATATGTAAAAACTGTGCCAAAATTTCTTTAAGATAGTACAAATATTTTATAAAACCACAAGTTATAGTACTATACAGAAAGCATCGAATTTGGACTTTCCGAGAAGGCGAATAATTTATATTATTGTTTATTAAAAATGATCCCTTCTGTTCTTAAAATGTATATAAAGTCAAACAATATTAAAATTTTCTATTAATCAATGGTGAAACCTAAAACTATGCGCTGTTGATGCTACTATTTTTAATTATTTAGCAAAATAAGAATCACTTGCATATTTGTATAAAAGTCGTATTTCTAAACTGAATTGAATCAGTTTTAAAAACTATAAATACTTTTAGAAAATCAAATTCACACCCATAATATTTTTTAATATCGTTTAACTATAGATAGACAATACAATCTGATGTTGAGTAGAATTCTGTACAAAAGATTTTATCTATTTTCCGAAACCTATTTCGAAACCTATTTTCCGAGAATCCTTTATATGAATCTCGGAAGTACACTGATGGAAAAAAAGTCCCAACACCAAGAAAAAATTATTGTACAGTAATGAAATTTTAGGAATACATTTGTCTAGGTAACATATTTAATTGGTTAAAGTTTCAATATCACAGGTAGAGTCATTGGCGAAAAGAGCCATTTCAAATGTGAAATGTTGGTACATTAGTAACCGGTGTAACCGTCAGAATTTTGAATGCAAGCATGCAAACGTGCATGCATTGGGTCGTACAGGTGTCGGATATCAGTTTGTGGGATGGAGTTCCATGCCTATTGCACTTGGGCGGTCAATGCAGGGACGGTTAATGCTGGTTGTGGATGACGCTGGTTTAGTTTAGTTTAGTTATATTAACGTCCCGTTTAAAGCAATACGAGGGCTATTTGGGGACGGACCTCGTAATTTTGAACCACGGTCAGATGACGAGGACGACACCTGAACTGGCACCCCCCTCTCCACACCACGCCACACCAGCGGGAGGACATTTGGCCTGACAGATTTAACGTGCAACAGATCCCCTCACACGACGGTTCTTCGGTGGAATCGAGTCTCGAACCTGAAACCCTCCGGTTCCGAAGCCGAGACTTTACCACCGGGCCACCGAGGCCCGTGCTTGACGCTGGAGTTGTCGTCCAATGATGTCCCATACGTGCTCGATTGGAGAAAGATCTGGTGGTCTAGCAGGCCAAGGCAACATGTCGACACTCTGTAGAGCATGTTAGGTTACAACAGTGGTATGAGGGCGAGCGTTATCCTGTTGGAAAACACCCCCTTGAATGCTGTTCATGAATGGGAGCCCAACAGGTTGTATCACTAGAATGACATACAAATTTGCAGTCAGGGTGCGTGGGATAACCACGAGAGTGCTCCTGCTGTCATACGAAATTGCTCCCCAAACCATAACTCCAGGAGTAGACCCTGTGTGTCTAGGCCACAGACAGGTCACTAGCAGGCGTTCACCTGGCCTCCTTCTAACCAACAAACGGCTATCACTGAGACCAAGGCAGAACCGGCTTTCATCAGAAAACACAACAGATCTCCACTCCGTCCTCCAATGAGCTCTAGCTTGACACCACTCACGTCGCAAACGGCAGTGGTTTGGAGTCAGTGGAATGCACTATACAGGGCGTCTGGCTCGGAGCTGTCCTTGAAGTAACCGATACCAATACTCATGCACAGTTGATACATTCCTGCCAAGTCTTTCAGCAATATCGCGGAAAGAAAACCCACCTTCTCCTAGCCCTACAACACGACCTCGTTCAAACTCAGTGAGCTGTTGATAATGGCTTCTTCGTCTTCTCAGAGGCATCCTTGACTAACATTAATCCACTACTTCAAATCTCAACTGTAAATAACGATCACGAACCTTACAGCGCTTATTTAAAGCAAACCTGATTTGCATGTTCATAGTGTCTCTACTAGCGCCACACTTACCCGCGTAGCTCGAAATTTGAATCGACGTCATCTTTCAGATGTATAAACACGCCTACCAAATTTCGTTTATCTAGCACAGCTCTTTCCTAGTGTTGGGATTTTTTTTTCCATCAGTGTATTTTCACTGTTCGACAACTGACAGAATATTTTTAAGAATGTTTTCAATATTCAAATCTAGTCTTGAATAATTTTGAATATATTGTTTAGCAATGGAAAAAATGATTCATTTTATTATACCATATTAATAAATTATGTCAAATAATGTCGCTAATCATTATGATATGAAATATATGTAAAATCATAAACTATATTTAACAATTTAAACAATTTAGATCATTTTTAACTTGTAACAACAATTTTCTTTTTATTTCAATATTAAAATTTGAATTATTGCTGATACAATAAAAGTATATTAGTTCAATCTTCATTGTCCTAACATATATAATAGACAATATAATTCTAATTAAAGGTTTTTTATTAAAATTTGTAAATTATTGCATTTTTGTTATATTCATTTTTTCTTTGCAATATACATTTTACTACAAGAAGGAAAATCTTCTTTTCCTGTCTATAAAACAAATAAATTACAAAGAATCGCTGAAATGCGAAGACTACGCAACAAGTATCAAATGCCAAAATCGACATTTGAGTTCTAAGAATAAAAAGATTCCGCATCAATTGGAAATAAAAAGATTTATGACGTTATAAAATTGATACGAAAATAACCTACATGACAACCCAATCGCTGTTCAGCTTTATGTTTTGCTGCTTTTGTATCGTTACATTTCAGAATAGGCTTGAAAAATGTGCGCCGACGAAATCCATTTTTACGAAACAAGCTTTCTTCTGCGCTCGTTTTATATGCCGACTTTTGTTTCTTAAGAGTGAAAAATATAGCGTTATCTTCAGGCTTCGCAAATATTTGTAAAAAAAAATGTTAGAGAAACTTGGAGGATTGGTATTCTGTATTTGTTTCTTCTCTTTGTAACTTAAGTGTTTGGGATAGTTAAATAATAATGTTTATTTTATTAAAAGAACAATTAGCTTAAAAGGCAATATTAAGATTTAAAGGTTTAAATATGGGATCATTTTTCAAATTTACAATTTGCTCCAGATTTCTAACATGATTTCTCCAGATTTCCTTACGGTATTTTTTTATTTACTTCAATTTGAAACTATTTTTTAAATAAAGGTATATTAGAAATATACATTTGGAAGATGATCATATTTTCACTGTACGCCACAGCTCTAGCATAAAATTAATGTGAATAACTTTTTCTTTAAAAAATTGCATATTGCACCCATTCTCCTTCTGTTAAAACATAGACTTAAATATGAAAACTACCAAAAAAAGTTTTCATTTCACTTTATTTGATTAGAATTTACTTCGAAAACATCCTAAATTCCTTAGATTAGTAAACAAAAGCAGCCACCATGGATTTACTTACTATTGTTATGTACAGCCTAAAACTCCACAGCTATAACATGCAGAATATATGGTTAGCAAAACGAAACTTGAAAATATTTTAAAACACTAATTAGTGTTAATGATTTCTATTACACTAACTTGAAATCTGAAAGCAATTTGAAAGTTTTGAAAATAACTTTAAAATATACTTTATATTTATATATTTATTTGTTACTAACTGACTAAAAGCTAAGATAAATAATGCGAAATTAAAAAGCTCTATTAATATGTTTATTAACACATTTTCCTTGTTTACTTATTTTTTATGATTAATATACTGTTGGAAATTGGTGAAAATATATAATTGATTATCCCTTCATGTTCTTTTAAAGTCAAAAGCTTAATTATTTCAATTCAAATTAATTTTGAATTTAAATTTCACTATGTAATTATCCTTAAACTTGAAAAAAAATTTCATTGCTAAATACGTTTTATTCACAAAATCTTTTATAAACTTATTTTTGAAGAGTGCTATTAGTAAGGCTATTGCACAAACATGTTTAATTTCAACTAGGCATGCGTTTTAATCGCTTAGGCATGCGTTATATTCAAAATAAGTATATATTTTATACAAATTTGAGCATTGCATAGTATGCACCACATAATGTATATGGAAGAATATTTAGGTGTGAGTTTAAGGTAAACTGTTTGTTTGAATTTATGTTATTCTCTAACATTTGTATGTTCTCATTCAGAGAATAATATTAATGAACTAGTGAAACTTGTGTAAGAAATTAGTGAATGAAACTAATCTAATTCACTATCTTTGCTCAAATGATTCTTATATAAAATTTATTTGCGACGTTTTTCGGCACTATTTTTTAATAAACTGTAAATATAATACTTTAACCAAAAGCATTTTCTTTTTAATTCTGCTCTAACTACAACTCTCAAAAGTTTCATTCATGTTCCTTTTATGAATTTTGATATGACATAAATATTGACAAATAAATTGAAATCCAATTAAATTAAATCACATTTGTAAAGATCTTTTATTCAAAATCGCTATGACTGTAGTGGACTGATGGTATATTTTCGGTTTTCCGACATCAGTCACAGGGAAAAAAGATTGCAGGTTTGATATTCTGTTCCAGTGAACACTATTGTGAATATAGTACCCATAAAATACTCCGATATTGTTCAAAATTCATCAAGTTGTAATGGTATTATCCTATTTTACAGACTTTTACAAGTTGGCTATTGGCTATTTCTTTATAAAATTTATCGCCTTGGCTATCGGCTATTTCTAAATACATTTCAAAATTACGAAATTTGTCATACAATGACCATTTATTTTTTTCAAGCTTTTAAGCTTTCCTTTAATCACATGTTACATTCATTAGTTATTTATAAATATGCTGTTGGATCATGAGGTCATTTCCTTTGTATCCTATTTTAGTTTCTTTGCTTAAATTTACCTTTTTCTCCATCCTACAATAAATATTTTATCATGTAATCGTACTGCCCTTTCATTTTTAAATCCATCCCAATTTGTTATACTTGATGTATGATGACAGTCCAAACTAAAAAGTTTAGCATGAAATAGTCTAGACAAAAATACTGAACTATTTTTTGGCAACTGAATATACGTCTAAATTTGAAGAATAGACAATGAACGGCTTATTCTTTTTAAATTAAACTAATGAAAATAAGATGTGGTATTAGTCAAAACTTAGGTAATATTCAGATTTAAATTTTTTTTAAAATCCAGATTTATTTTAATATATTTCTAGAAATTTTCGGACAATGTGTGAACACATTCGTTTAGCGACAAGTGCCTTAGACTTGATTTTTATCTTATTGGCTGCACTTAAAACCGTTGTTCGAAATCGTAAAAGAGGTTGTTTCTTTTTATTTCTTTTTTTCCTGGCTGTGGCCCCAACAAATTTCATTTTTGTAGTCGTTACTACTATTGAGCAATTCAGTGCATTCGAACAATATTTGACATCCTTCCAGATCACATATCTACGTTACGATAAAAGAACAGTCAACCTCCTGTCGTGGAAATCCACCTCAGGATTCAACTATATTTAGAACTAGTAGACAGATTGGTTTGAGGTCCTTCGTGCTACATTTAATACGTCACGTAAGTTACGTCACTCCCAGTCATTTTCTCAAGGTTGAATGAGGAAGCGGGAAACTGCTGTCAAGACTGATAACGAGAGCACTTTTACGGAATTCATTCCCACTCCGGAAATTCCCAGTTTACAACGTTCAAAATTGTAGCGCCTGAACAAAACCGCGATCAATGACTTTTATAGCTGTCTCCAATAGAACTTAATTCACAGGAACGTGGTGCTGTTAGGCAAATTGGTGTCCCTTACGAGAATCCAGATTCATTTGAATTTTTGACACATGCTCTTATATTAGACTCGTCCTGTGTTTGTGCTATGATTTAAACTGCTCAGATGCATTTTCAGATTTTTCTAATTCAGTCTCAACAGTTCTATTACTTTTTATCCTGTAAAATATTCTGGCCAAGAAATTACTTTTCTAGAATCTTTGGCAATATCTTGTTATTGGTGAGAGGAGTTTACGTATATTTCCATTTTGAATCTAAAAATAGAAGACGCTTTGTTATAATATTTAAAAAGGAAAAATTCCTTCTACCTTTTGTCGGCTTAGAATAAGTATAGAAATTCAGTTCAAAATCTGTCACTTGGAAAAATATTTCAACTCAGCTTATGATTTTTGATTTACGACGAATTTCACGTCATAGATTTTAGTAATTTTATTGTTTCATATTATATAAGAATTCTTTAAAGTTTTGATCACATAATGTTTTTAGTAAAGGTACTTTTTATTTACTGAAGAAATTTAAAAATCAGGGGACGTTAAACGCATCGTCTTTATCAAGTTAAAATAATCTTCGAAAAGTTACCGGTGAAAAAATACATAACTTTATCTTGTTGGTGGCTATGTTAGTCTCTTTAATGTGCGTCGTTTTTTTAGAAAATTACATCTTTAAATATGTTTTTCATATTTATATTGCTCATATTCAATAATATTTATATTTACTTATTTAGATCATAAATTTCCTCTCTGATTTTTGGATTGTCATGACTGTCGAGTAATGCACTGCTTACCTTGAGGATTGAACGAATTTGATGCGCGTATGTTTGGACTAAGCAAAATCCCATCTTATACACTGATGGAAAAAAATCCCAACACTAGGAAGGAGCTGTGCTAGATAAACGAAATTTAGTAGGCGTATTTATACATCTGAAAGATGACATCGATTCAAATTTCGAGCTACGCACGTAAGTGTGGTTCTAGTAGCGACACTATGAATATGCAAATGAGGTTTGCTTTAAATAAGCGCTGTAAGGTTCGTGATCGTTATTTACAGTTGAGATTTGAAGTAGTGGATTAATGTTAGTCAAGGATGCCTCTGAGAAGTCGAAGAAACCATTATCAACAGCTCACTGAGTTTGAACGAGGTCGTGTTGTAGAGCTACGAGAAGGTGGGTTTTCTTTCCGCGATATTGCTGAAAGACTTGGGAGGAATGTATCCACTGTGCATGAGTATTGGCGGCAGTGGTCAAGGAAATGTACTGCCTCAAGATGACCAGGTTCCGGACGGCCACATGGTACTACTGAGAGGGAAGACCGTCGTATTCGGCGTATGGTTGTGGCTAATCGTGCTGTGTCTGCAGCTGAAATTCGAGCTGCAGTTGGCACCACAGTGTCACAACGAACTGTTACAAATCGGTTACTTCAAGGGCAGCTCCGAGCCAGATGCCCTGTACAGTGCATTCCACTGACTCCAAACTACTGCCGTTTGCGACGTGAGTGGTGTCAAGCTAGAGCTCATTGGAGGACGGAGTGGAGATCTGTTGTATTTTCTGATGAAAGCCGGTTCAGCCTTGGTCTCAGTGATAACCGTTTGTTGGTTAGAAGGAGGCCAGGTGAACGCCTGCTAGTGACCTGTCTGCGGCCTAGACACACAGGGCCTACTCCTGGAGTTATGGTTTGGGGAGCAATTTCGTATGACAGCAGGAGCACACTCGTGGTTATTCCACGCACCCTGACTGCAAAGTTGTACGTCAGTCTAGTGATACAACCAGTTGTGCTGCCATTCAGGAACAGCATTCAAGGGGGTGTCTTTCATCAGGATAACGCTCGCTGTCATACCGCTATTGTAACCCAAAATGCTCTACAGAGTGTCGACATGTTGCCTTAGCCTGCTAGATCACCAGATCTTTCTCCAATCGAGCACGTATGGGACATAATTGGACGACAACTCCAGCGTCATCCACAACCAGCATTAACCGTCCCTGCATTGACCGCCCAAGTGCAACAGGCATGGAACTCCATCCCACAAACTGATATCCGACACCTGTACGACCCAATGCATGCACGTTTGCATGCTTGCATTTAAAATTCTGGCGGTTACACCGGTTACTAATGTACCAACATTTCACATTTGAAATGGCTCTTCTCGCCAATGGCTCTACCTGTGATCTTGAAACTTTAATCAATTAAATATGTTACCTAGACAAATGTATTGCTAAAATTTCATTACTGTACAATAATTTTGTCTTGGTGTTGGGATTTTTTATCCATTAGTGTAGTTTGCAAAAAATATTTCAAACGAGTTCAAGAACTTCATTAAATGTACAATATTACCATATTTTTACAGGTTTCAAGGAGTCATTGGTCATCAGGGGGAAACATAAATTACGTGAAATAACTTACATTAATTTAACTTTAAAATTAATTAATGGAGATCAATTAAAGTTATCAATGACAGGTAAGCTTTAAAAGTGGGAACTTAAAAATAGGTTAATGCTGTAAATCATGCGATATTTTCAGAGAGTATGAAAATTTGCCTCAATAAAACATTTTAAACCGCTTCATTATAATTCAAACTACGCTGTCCTATAACAACAAGTCCCTTCCATCATAAGGCTCACTTACAATGTTTGCATAACAAATGCCTCTTGTCCCACGATCTCTTAAAAAAAGAGTAAATCTCTCATCGTTATCGTTCGCTTGATTAGCTAGACGAACTTTGAAATCTCCTTATAGGTCCTTGGGAATAATGTCCGGAATTTTGCAAACGATTGACCTTCAATATAACCCTATTGGGTCTACAATGTCAGCAATAATATTACGTTAACTTCTTGATAGTATATGGCATTTAGAATAAGGGAACCATCGTAGAAAAATCTTAAAATAATTTTTAGTAATACGAAACATTCCTATTAAGCATGGAAACTTTCATTTCTTTATTCTTTGGAAAAAACAAAATTTTTCATAATTATCGTCAATTATTATTTAAGGATTTTAAAAGATTAATTATGCTTATAAACTCTTTTAAAATACAAATAAATTTAGAAATGTTTATAACATCCTCTGTCTTGTCTTTCAGTCTTTAGTAAGTTGAATCTTGGTATCTTTCAAAATTTAACACTCATTGTTTCATAGAAAAATGATATAAATATGAAAATGTATTGTTGGTATTCTTTAATATAAGAAAATATTTTAGAATGATGGTATAAATCTATATTATGAAGAAAGATTCGTCTCAGCTATCAAGACAACAATTTTATAAAGGCTGTCTTTACAAATTTCCATAAGCACTGTAAATATTGTCTTCATCATAATGGTTCTGTTATTCAGAATCGAAAGGGGAAAAAGTCGATAAATCCTTTTCATGTATATATTTCTAGAGTTATCTTTGAAATTTCTATCCTGAGGAAGATCTGAGGTTATCTAACCGAGGAAACTTTCTTAAAAGCTTAAAGTTAAGCACTTACGTGTTTAATGAATAAAGGCGAGTTAGGTTAAAACACTTAAAATTATCGTTTCGTAGGACTTTAAAAATCTTGGGTTGCATCGTACGTACAGCTGTCTTCCAAAGTGCGACACTTCTAGAAAGAAAGCTTCTCATCGCGTTTAGTGAGTGCACCAAAATTAAGTTATATGTTTAAGTATTGAATCATCTGTGATATTTCGATTCAAGTGACTACAGAGTGCTAAGAAGTGTTTTTTTTCCTGTCTGTTTGCTGGTATCTTTTCATTGCCGACAAGGATACTTGAAAAATGAAGAACGTGATATTTGACAAATGATTCAGCGTTTGTGATTTAAATTTAGAATTCCTTATTTTTTCAATAAATAAATATCTTTCTTCTTCTGCTAAGTATTTGGCTTTTCCGAGAATGAATTTTTAGAGAGGTCTCCATTATTTTATTTTATTTTTCCTTTATAAATAGACGTTCAACCAGAAAGGAAAAAGAACAGTAATTTTCTTATATTCAAATAAATACCTTCTATATTGTCAACAAGTAGTGCAAAAGTTAATAAATACAAATTGCAACAAAAGTCGATATAAATTTTGGGCTGGTGGATTGTCTACAAAATTTTAATCATAGTAAAAAAATTTGGTAAGTTTAATAATTTCTCTTTTATTAAAATTTGAGATTATTTATTTTCTTGTTTACTGCCTTGAAACTTTTATGCGGTTCAAGGTTAATTAGTTGAAGCTATAAAACTATTCAGTCTATGAAGTGCGTTAGAAAGGAATTGTTGTTTAATTGTCTGCTTTATGGTGACTACATCTGCTATGTTAGTGGGCTTGTAAAAAGTATCATAAGTTACAATAACAGCTACTACTTATGCTTAGAATGATTAATAAGCACATCTGAATTACCTACCATCACGAGCACAATAAATGTGACTGGCAAGACAGTATTCCAACTTTTTTTTTGTTTTCTTGGAATACTAAATTTCAATCAACTGGTAAACTATATGATTCTGAATTATGAAGGGAATATATTCAGAGAAAATTGTTGCTTTCTAAATTCGTTGCGAAGAATGTAGAGTGAGTTGCATTGAACAAAAAAAGGTAGGTTTTATGTAGTCGAACAGAGACAGATTAATTAATTCTAGTTCCCTTCTCCCTCGAAAACCACTGATGGTCATGTTGCATAATTATAAGCTGAAAATTAACTTATTCAAACAAATACAATGCTGCTAGAACAGAACTGCTGCAAGAACCTAAATTTATGTCTTCTGCAGCATATTTTTAAATAAGCTTATTTAAAATGCAATTTTATTAGTTTTTGATTTTATAACTATAATATTTTGATTTTCAATTCTGACTAATTTTAAACAAAATGCTTTTGAAATAGATTTTTTTATTTATATTTTGAGTGATTGCAAACAATGAAATTTTTGTTTTATATAATTTTTGTTTTATATATTTCCTAAATATTTTATAACTAGAAGAGTTGATACAAATATAATTATTTCAATAATCTTAATGTCATGTCTCAATGCGGTGTGAATCAGAGAATATGATCAGAAATAGTGCTTTCTTCATAATTAAATTAAATTGCGGAGGTAACATTAGTGATGTGAGATTTCAGTCGGCCGCAAAATTGCAGTCACCTCAATTGACAGGATGAAATACTTACAAGTAAAATATTTGCCATTTTACTTCTTTCAGATAAATATCAAGAATGTATATTCTTAATTCCAAAATTTTGTCTCAAATTTGATTTAAAAAATTATAGTTTGAAAAGTTTAATTTATACGGTAAAAAAACTTCTTTAGAATCTTTACCAAAGTCACCGTTGTTTAGTATTTTTTTAAAAATTTGTTTTTCAAAAATTTAAAATAAAAACCAGCGCTTTCATAAGATCTTTAAATTTAAAATAAATACCAGAAAAATAAAATGAGATGTTTTTAATTTTACCTGTTTATTCCTAGCATGTATATTACAAAGCATTTTTAAAATATGCGTTTTTAAAAAATAAAATTATTTTTTAAGTATCTGTATTTTTAAAAATAAGAAAATCTAGGAGACAAAACCTTAGTTAAATGTTGTGCCTACTTGATACACTTATTGTGTTGAGTAAAATAAACGACTTGATTTAATGTTAATCAGAAACTATTTATTCAGATATTTGTTTTCAAAATATTCAATTTGCTGATTTTGCTCAGAAAAAATGCCTGGTTCATGCATGTGGAAAATTTATTAATAATAAAAAAGAAGGATATAAATTTGTTTAAAATATATTGTATTAAAAAATTTTGCGTACATGCAATGCTTGTCACATTCTAATTTTTCTCTAATAAACCATTTGTATCCATAATGTGCTAATTCGAATGAGTCAGTATTTTACCAAAAGATAATTCAGACTTGCAATCAAAGATCTTAAAAACTGCTATGAATTAGAAATTGGGTATAGTTTCAAAAAAATTCATAATGTTACACATATATATACCATTCACACATGGATTGATGTAAGCATTTCATAGATAAATAAAGAACACTGTTTATTAAAAACTAATTTATGTTTCTCTACGTTATCATTCAAAGTAACATATATTTGTGACTTCTGAATATTAAACAAAATCTCAAGTTTTGTTCTTCCTAAGGAAGATATCGCTCTGGAAACTGATGCGTTTATGCTTTTCTTTCTTAAAAATTGAATATTTCAAATAATCTGCAAGACAAATTTTCTGATTTCGACTCTCGATTTTCATTTGATCATTCGAGTTTTAGATCGGAATTTGAAGCATTATTATTAACAGGTGTAAAAAATGAGTAACTACTAACATGAAGAAAATTATAAATTGAATTTCACGAATTTTGGTGAACTATCTAACAATTCAAGAAATTATTTTTTTTTAATCTCAGCCAATAAGAAATATTTTCTGATCCAAAACTTTATTGTCTTTTAGATTAATTAAAAATTATATTACGTTTATTATATCCTTGTTAAAATATCATTAACAGTAATAAAATGTAAATTATATATCAATGATGAAATCTAAACAATGGAGTAAAAATTTCTTTCATTAGAATTTTATTATTATATTTGAAGATTTCATTTTTAATTAGGTTTATCTTTGGATAATATTTAATTTGAAAAAAAATTTTGAAAAAGGATAAATTTAGATTTCTTAAATTTGGAAAGTTAATCAGACTCTGATAAATTTCATTGCGTTTACTTATTACAGTATATATAAACACCATCCGCTTATTTAAGACTGCATAAACACGAATACTGTGTAGCCTTGAGTCATAGTAAAATAATATATATATATATATATATATATATATATATATATATAAAAATTAATACCTAGGAACTAAAACATATTTCAGCTTCATATATCGATAACAATGCCTTCAGAATTGTTCGACATGAATGTGAAGAGCAAGTGTTGTTTATTTTCTTAAGCTGAAGATATCGGGAAAGAAAAACTTTGAAAGGTTTTATTTAACACAGGGAAACACACATTTAATCGATACTTTCTAAAAATAAGCATTGGTGTCTTCTTGTTCAAACAACGGCTGTTAATATGCAAAGTGATGCTAAGTAGACTCTTTACCACGAAACTTTCTTTCGTCCATGAAATCGCCATAGTTTTTAGTGCTGCATTCAGGCCGAGAGGCGCCAAAGAACACAATGTATATAAGTCCAGGTGAAGCGACTCATTCAGTAGTTGAACGAATATAAAAGATCCAGTGTGTATTTGTTTTTACAAAAGGATACCATAATTCTTATAGAACGAGCCGTTTTCGACTTAAGCCAAACACACCTGCCATCTGGTTTTCATCAGTAGCGCCATAGCTGACACTCAGCACCCCTTACATCAAGCTAAGGAAACACGGGGATTATTGTTTTTGAGCTTCTAGAAAGAAATGTCCCAAACTGAAAAACAGGCACTGCGCAAAATTAATTTTATTAAGCAAGTGTACACCTAAATAGGATTTATTCCCCCCAATTAATCTCTGTTCTTCATTACTACTATTAATTCACTCTCTCCCCATATATATAATCTTGTTCAAATTTTTAATCGTTAATAAAATTTATTTTATTCATCCATTCAAGTTCAAATTCATTTTTTTAAACTTGTGGTGGATGATACTTGATGTTAATACAGTTTTTTAAAATATTAATTCAATAATTAAATTTAATTAATTATTTATACTTTAAACAGAGTTTGAACAGTTTATAATGAAAATTGAAATCAACATGCAGTAGTTCAATCGGTAAAATGCAAGAATTTCTGTATTTTTTCATGTGAAGATGAAGAATGCGAGTTCAATTCTCACGAAAATCAAGAAATGTTTGATACTTAATCCTTTTTTTATAATTATTAGTAAAAAATGTATCTAAAATAAAAAGTAACTAAAATAAAAAAATTTCTTTGTTGGCCTAAGTAGGAATGGAATTTAAAAAATTATTGTTTGCTTTTGATTTCCTTACAAACATTCATTTGAGCCATTGCATGCATACCTTTCAGCCATTTTCTCATTCTGTGCTCTTTTTACTGATATAATATTATTTTGCACTTGAATGTTCACTATTTATGCCAATTTTCTTTCCTAAAATTTATTTTTTGGCTCAAATGTTTGATGGGAAATAAATGATAACACAACTAAAATAATTTTTTTCTGCAACTTTTAATGCTATTTATATTAACCACACAAAAAAATCTGTTGCATTCTTTTACACCAGAGTTATTAGCAGATATTGATGTATCTATTTTTAGATGCAAATTTTGCCTTTCAGGATTAGCTGTTTTTAAACTATGGTAAACAAGTTTCAGATCAATACAAAAACTTATTATAAAGTATCAGCTTGTTTACGATCGAAAATTATGACAACCATCGCAAGTTTCAAATCGATTCTCTTGAGGTTTTCATTGAGAAAAGAAAATGTTATTGTTATTCTACATTGATCCGTTGTCATATTCTGTGTTTTCCCTTTTTAAAATCATAGAATCCATCATTTTTATTAATAGAAAATATTAAGATCTGAATTTGTAACTATTTCTAGAAATATTATAATTTTTTCATTTATCATTAAATCTTGCACAAAATGTTGAGGGCTATTCCTTGCGAATTTCAAAATCATGTCAGAAAAATTAGTACCATTTTTTTGTTATATTTGTAACTCGTAATCATTTTATTTAAAAAGTTTAAAATTGAAAGTAATATTAAAAAACTAATAACATTAAAATAAAGTTTAAAAAAAATATTTTTGACTGTTTTTATGAAACAAATTTGACGTTTTTAAAGTGGTTAGATATCTTATTCGTTATTCTCTATTCCAACCAGTCTTTTGTTATTTTATGTGCTTTCAGGGATATTTTTCTTCCAACAATGTGTAATCATCCAGTTTCGAAAAAAATTAATAAAATCAAAAAAGAGTTTGCTTTGCTTTGACGAAAAATTCTGTTTTTAATACGCTTAGATGTTTAATTCGTTATTCTTAATCTCAATAAATTGCTCATAATTCAATATCACCTAAAAATATTTCTCCTCGACAGATAGAAAAAATAATCTTGTATCAAAAACAATTTGAACAAATAAAATGAAAATATAACTTTAATTGAGCAATATAAATATAGAAATTTAGGAAGATTTTAGAGAGAGAAAGAGATAAAAAAATTATTTTTTTTCTAGAAATTTTAGATAGATTTTAAACAGAATTGATCTTTTTGAAGTTGAGCTTTGCAAGCAGATTTTCTGTCTTGAAACACTCTCAGATTGCGAGCAGATGTTTGTCACAGTTTTATTTTTTGAGAGTCGCACATTTCAACAATAAAAAAAAAAAGTTATAAATAGAGTTGGAACTAGTCATGTGCTCTTAGATCGGCATCGCCGATTAAAAGAAGCCCCATGTAGATAAAAAAAAGCCATAAGCTGTCCGGAAAACCATTTAACTTAGAGGTGGGAAATTAGCTGATTTGTTGATGTTCGCAGTTAAATCTTGACTCCTTTAGTGTTATTAAAGGTAAATGAAAGAATATTGAATTAATTTTTTCAAAATCATTAAAGAAATTTGAATATTATAAACTGGTATCTTCTCTAATTGTAGCTATATGGCTAGTTTCTAAATCGACATATACGTCCAGTTGGGAAAATGTTTAAAATGAAGTGAAGAATTATACTATTTCATGTTGGTTGAATCAATAAAAGCAGTAATGAAAAATAATAATGAATCTAATATTTCATAAAATCTAATAATCGTTTTCAGAAATATATTCCTGACATTCTAACATTTTAAGATTTGTTTAAAGAGCCACTGTGGTCTGGTGGTAAGGTCTCGGTTTCGGAAACGGTGGGCTTTAGATTCGTGATCCGATTCCACCGAAGAACCATCTATCTGTAAGCGTGTCTGGTGCATATTAAATCCGTCCGTGCCAAACGCTCTGCCACTAGTGTAATGTGGTGTGAAGAGAAGGGCCAGCTCTGGTGTGGTCGTCGTCATCTGACCGCTATTCAAAATTGAGGTTCGTCTCAAAATAGTGTTCGTGTTGCTTTAAAACGGGATGTTAATATAACTAAACTAAACTAAATAAACTTTAAAATTTTAAGCAAAAAAGGAATAACTTTTCAACGATTAAAACTAGCTGAGTTATGAAGTTTTATATATCTTGAATCAAACAGCTATATTCTGTTGTCTAAAGAGAATTTTTAATAAATCGTGAGGAAATTCGAAATTATTAATTAGCATACTATTAGAATTACATTTCGCTCGATTACATGATACTTTGGAAAGACCTTAATTATAAACTTATTTGCTTAGAACGGATTTTCTCATTTTCAAACATCTTATTCAATCCCTTTCGAAGCATAACTCGTGGCATTGGTAAATTATTATTATTTTCTGTTTTGTTGTTATAATTTGATCTTGGAAAAATAAGGCAACTTAGTGCAATTTGATGACACTTCTTGGAACTCAAAATGAGTGTTTAGTAAAACAAATTTTACCTCCATTTTGAAATAATCCACGAGAACGAATTGCTATAGAAAGAAACCAGAGATCTCCCCCATACTTTTCCATATACTCTCCAAAGCATCGGTCTTCTCTTGCATAAAATTATGGACCATAGGTAAGGCCCCGATTTCTTTTAGTGGCATTGGTAAACGATAGTTACGAAATATTGGCCTTTTGAGTGTATCTAACATTTTTTACTGAATTTGGCTTGAGGATATGTCATTTAGATATATTTTTGCAGACCGATTGACACCAAAATTTCACACAGAAATACAATTGTAATCTCAAAATACAGACTGAATTTCATTGAATTAAATCGTTGCATTTATGAATTATTGTATTTGCATGTGAAAGAACAAATCAACAAATGGACAAATACTGAACCAATTTTTATTTAAAAAAAATGTTAAGAATCTGCTGAATCTGCATGCTAAATTTTATCTGTCAAGCTCTTTGTATTTTGTAGTTATCAAAATCACTTGAACTCGAATAAGCAGATAGGCAGACTTCCTGTGAATGGATTTCGTTTATAGATTGATACAAATCTAAGAAACAGGTTATATGCGCTTATACCAAATTTCATCCATCTAGCCCAAAATGTGTTTGAATTATCGTGTTCACAGATAGACTGACTGTCTGACAGACAGGGCCAAAGGAGTACTTTTCAGACTCAGGAATATCTGAAACATGAAGATTCGTCAAAAATTTCGAGTTCGAATTTTTTGACGATTTCAATACTGCCTTCTTACTTCGTATATGAGAAAGTAAAAGTTAAATTTGAATATAACCGATTAACAGATAACATCTATAACTTCTTATCTATTTGTTTCATTGAGAGATAAGTTAGAAAATCAAAGAATACAGCCATTAAGTATTCAATATATATTACATTAATTCTAAATGTGTCTTGTATTATTACTACAGAAATTTTGAATTTGAAGAAGCTATATTTTATTTTTATCATTTATATTATTATTGTATTGCTTCAGAAACTATAAATGTATTTAGAATAAATTTATTCCCATCAAAATACCGAAAATAAGTATATCTTAATATTATTTCAAATATAAGGAAGTCAACAAATATTTGGAAGAGGGGGATCTGTATGAATTAGAATTTTAATGATCACTATTGATCTGTTCAATATTTAAATCTATAAAAAAGATACAATGACATTTTTATTTTCTCCAAAAAATGTTATTTCTTCAAACGCTGATAGTTTTCTCTGGAATAAATTTGTATATTTCTGCTATTTTTTTTTTTTCAAAAAAATTCAAATTTCACTAGTTTTTTAGCTTTATATTATTTAAAATAACTTAGAATGAAATTTTAACCAAGCATTTTTCCAGATGGAAGTATATACCTGTGAGTAATGGTTTAGAAAATCATCAGATGGTCGCGATTGGAATGGACCTTCCGTACACATAAAGCAATACTTTTTTGGTTATTTATTCAATTTATTCTTCTTCCTAAATTAAAAGATCTTGAGAAGGAAATTGGAAATGGCAAATGCCATAATAAATGTTGAAAAAACAAATTAAAATTGGGTAATTTTTTATGAAAAATATAAATATAGAGTTTGTCTAGAAACATTTTTTTAAATGTCTATGGAATTTTATTCAGTAACAAACATAAAAAATAAGAGAATTTTAAACTTTTGAAATCTGCTTATAGTTTTCCTCGTCTGCATAATTCTAAATTACTTTTTTTTTTCAAAAATTTATGTAATTTGGAAATGTCCATATGATATTCATTCTCGGTTTTATGATATATTACTACCCTGTTTAACGTTGCCATCTTTAATATTTTCCAATCATTTCCAACATTCTTTTGTTTTCTTTTAGTTCCCCTAAATCATAAATTATTAAGATCCTCAAGTTTAGTTAAAATAAAAAATTTATGTTTTCCGCTTTTTACAGTACTCCAAGCTGTTCAAGCCGGGGAAAATTGAATTAAAATAGAGTAGTGACTAACCAGTTATACTGCAAGTAACCATGATGTCATATGTAAAGGCAAACGAAATTAATTTCGATAATTTTTATGAGCTTGTAAGACATTTGGGGGGTATAAAAGATAAAAGATGCAAAATGGAATTTTTTTTCAGCTTCTTATAACAATTGGATGCAGTAATCGCGTTTTTCATATGCAATAAATCATTCGTAATATCGTAAATAAAATATTAATCTTTAAAATTTATTTTCATTGAATGTTAAGCGATCCAGTACCCATATTATGAAATATAACCCAATTAAAATAATATATTATTGAATGTTTCAAAAACTCTTTTAGGCAGTCGAGAAGTAAAAGGTCAAAGGCGAAAGTGCAAAATGTAATATCAGCAATTAATTTCCTTTGTATATTTATTATCAGCAACTATTTCCATTGGGCATGTGTAACTGTATTTAGTCAAACGGAAAACATCGAAGTTATCATTCTTCTATTATGTGAAGCATTCGTAAAGAGAATTCTTCTCATGATAAAAAAAAAAGACGTTCTGTTTGATCTTTGAAACCAGCAATGAAGGCGTGAAGACAGAATCTTCGGTACATCAACATGAAATGAAGATGCAGGAAATAATCTTAGAAAATAAAATGACGAATATCACATAGGCCAAATAATATAAAGGTTATACATTCTAAACTTTACAATTTGCTTATTTTATGAATTTAAATTAACCGTCTTACTAACTCTAGTTTATGTATGTACATCGCATAGGCCAGAAATTATTGTAAATGTTAAAAGTTTTACTGGCAAAGGATTATTGTTTAGAAGTTTTTTCTTATTGCCAAAAGGCAAGGATAGCAACAATCGCATACACATGAGAAGGATTCCTTTTGTATTGTATTCAAAGATTTGCTTTTTTTTCATTGCATACAAAAGAGCTTATAATCATTTATAAATAAATGGAGTAATCAATTTGAATTACATTAATCAATCATTCTGAATTACCCTGGGCAATCATTCAGCTTTATCCTATTCAATCCTTTTGAATATCAATTATTTACATTTGCTTCAGCAATTTTTCTAATTTATAAACGAGTTTTTAAGTTCCAGACTTCATCGTGAATGAAAATTTTTTTTTTGGAAAATGCTCTTTTAAAGTAATCAAATATATTCCTAAATAGTGAAAATAGTTCATATAGTGGAAATAGTGAAAATATAGTTCACAGAGAATAATAATTAAAACAACTGATTTTTTTAATTATTTCAAAATGAACTAATCATCACTTAAATTTTATTCTAATTTACCTTTTAAACTGATCTAATGCAGGAGGATTCAGAAATGCAAGAATAATTTTAAAATGAATAATTCGCAAATAACTACAGAAGATGTTCTTTATGAAAGAATGGAAATGAGACCGATCATTTATTTCGTCTTGAAACCTGTTTTTGTTGGTAGTAAAGTCAATCATCATATGGTTCTGGAGCTAGTGGAATGACGCATCATACAGACTAAAACAGAGCTCGGAGTAATGAATTATAAATGTTAAATCGGTCATCCTTCTTTTAGAAGCTGAATTACCACACACAAAAATTCAGTTCACTTTTTCACAGAGATGAATAGATTTCTTTGGCTTAAATTTTGGTCCCAACTGGAGGTATCCCGAGTACGTAGATCAGAATCAACCACATAAGTAAGCAAATTCTTGCCTACTTGATGGATTTAGCAATGTTGTGGAATCAAGTTTCACACCAATGATGGCAGGGGCTGGGCCTTGATGAAGAATACAGCTGTTTTGTTCATGGCTCTTAGAACTCTTACTTCAACTACCGCAGTCATCTGCTATCGCCATGACGGTCATTCACATCACTCCACATGCTTGGGCACTGCGGAAGTAACTTCTGATTCGCTTAGGTTCTATCTTGTCATCATAAGTAGGTTTAATGCTGTGGATTTAAATAATAAAGGGATTTTTGTTTAAAAAAAATCTAAAGAGTTTTCCCACTATATGAGTTGTTTACACCCTTTCACCGTTCCTTCTTGTCTCCGATTCTTGTCTTTATTATTAGTCAAAATCTTACCAACATGCATCAAATAAGGTAATATATAAAGGTGAACAATAATTTAAATAAAGGCTGAAACTTAACAGATTAACTAAAAGAGAGGAATGAAGCGCTGGCTTAGTATTACGACAGTTATACCGGCAAAGGGGACATTTTCTGCTCCAGGATTTGTGCTTACCGTGAAAAAAAATTTAATTGCAAATTTCTTCTATTTTTAACTATTTTAGTAAAATTGTGAAATTCTATAATTAGATCCATGAAATTAAAAGAATTGAATCTTTTTAATTTATTAATTTAAGCATCTTTTTCTGATTATTTTTTCTTTTGTCTCTTAAATTGGTTCTGTTATGAATAGTAATTACTTAGAAAACTTGAAGAATATTTCTTATGAAAGACGTATGAAAGACTTTAGATTTGCTTTAAGTTTCGAAAATACAATTCTTTCTCCCACTTTTCACGATAGCAATTTTTTTCAGCCAATATATAGTAACTTCTAAAACAGGTAATAAAAGAAATTTAATCCATTTATACTTAGGTCAACAAAGAAAAATTTTATTTTAGTAACTTGTTATTACTATTACAATGAATATAAATATGTATATACATAAGACAGAATCACAGTATTAAGTGGCAAAAGAAATTTTTTTCCATCGATCGACGCATTTCGCCACTGACGGTATTTATTCTTAAATTTACATCCTGCTAAATATCTTATAAAAGAAAAAAAAACTTTCACCCATATAAAACAAAAATTTATTTATTTATCCAAAAAAATTATTGATTTTCACAAGAATTGAGCTCTTATTCTTCGCCTTCAAGTGAAAATTACTGAGCTCTTTGCATTTTATCGATTGAGCCTGTTGATTTCAATTTTCATTACAAACTGCTAAAATTCTATTTAAAGTATTAAAAAGGAATTTAATTAAATTAATGAATTAATATTTAAAAATTAATATTTATCCTTTTTCCTGTATTAAGATAGGCGATTGCTAACAAAATTAAGTCGATTTGATAAAATTCATATTTATTATGTGATCATTACCTAATTGTAAATTTGTATAATTATGATAAAAATCTCTCAAATTGAAGAAAATCCCAATAAATAGTAATTACTGTTAATTCTAGCAAGATTTTTCCATTTTTAATTATTTTAGTAAAATTGTGTAATTCTATAATTAGATCCCTGAAATTAAAAAATTTTTATCTTTTTAATTTATTAACTTAAACACTTTTATCTGATTATTTCTTTTTTGTCTCTTCAATTGGTTTCTGTTTAACTGCCCTGTTTCAAAAGAATCTGATTTTTTCATAATAAAATCCAGAATACTATCTATTCCACTTTTAAAGATGATATAGAAGTGAAAAAATTTCACCTCTTTCTCGTATTCAAAGTATGGAGAAAATATCGTAATCATCAAAAATTTCACACTCAAAAGTTTCACTAATCTCCTCGTTTCAGATCTCCTTGAGTTCGAAAAACACATTTTTTACATTCTGTCTATCTATATATGAATGCGATAACTCAAGAACGTTTTGAGCAAGATGGAAAAAGGTCAAATTTTGAGAGAAACCGAATCAAGGAAAATCTTTCTGGCTATTTGAATACAAGTGAACTCAATAACTACAAGACGAAAAGCTAGATAAATAAAATTTGGCAGGTTTCGTATCTAAAATTCAGATTCTATCAAATATTCATCCAAATATGTTTAATTATACACCGCCTGTTAGACTGTATTTTCGCAAGTATTTAAATGTAATCAGAAAAATTCGATACTTGAGCTCGTGATTACAATTGCAGTTCCAAGTCAAATTTTGGTTTCAGTCGGTTAGAAATAAAGGCGTCCAAATTACATATTCTCTTGACATATTCAGTAAAAAATGCTAGATTAAAGTCAAAGAACTATATTTCATAACTATTGTTTGCAAACACCATGCTTTGTTTCCACAGCCTTACCTAAATTTATGCCAGGGTAAGGGGAATACAACCTTATTGAAAAGTATAAGAGAAAGTTTCTGGAATACTACACTCGATAATTTATTTAATTATTCTGCCAATTTAGCATTTTTTATTTCACGCCATTTAATATATATTTTAGGCTGTTACTTTAAATGTCTTTTATTTATTTCGATATTATTGCTTACTAGTTAATCAATAGTTTCTTACGATGCATTTCAACATACTAAACTTTGCAAGTGAAAGAAAAATCTGCATTTTTGCAAACAATAACGAAAATTTCAGATGTTTTTTACATCTAGTAGAAGCAGGCGATATTGTTTCAGCTGTTAAAATAAATCAAAAATATTCTTTATTGTTTTTGAAAAATTCCTCTTATCTCCTAGTAAAATTTGAAAAATTGAGATAGTTGTTTTTTGTAAT